>OVAP01001404.1:0-24223 GCA_900406295.1 Aurinia saxatilis | reverse complement strand
AAAAAAAAAAAAAAAAAAAAACAGGAATATAAAATTTATAGAACTCGGGTCTTGAAAAATATCGACTACCTATCACTCTCTTTGTGATCATGGTTTCCACATGAAATTGCAATTCCATAAAAAATATATACTCCCTCCGTTTCATAATATAAGTGTCGTTTTAGAGTTAAATTTTTGTTTTATTTTAAGTGTCGTTTTGCTTTTACAATGCAGATTTATTACCAAATTTCCAATTTTATCCCTATTTTTCAAGTTTATTAATTACAAAAACTAAAGAATATAACATATTAAATAGGGATAAAACGGAAAATTTAATAGTTTTCTTAATATGTGTGAAATATGTCAAAAACATTCTTTACAAAAACAGAGGGAGTATATAAAATAGTCTTTCTGTTATTAAATTCCAAGCAAAACTATACTAAACCATAGAAATTTGTTCATAATCAGAAAACCCAAACCAGCATCTAACCAAAACTGAACCGAACTCAAGATTTAATAACGACCCTAGCTTAATCAAGTGGGGGTGAGTGTCACCATGGAAGTACTCCGAGACCTCCCTTCCCTCACCGTCACGGCTAGCCTCAACCACCGTCCTCACCGTTCCTTCAAAGACGGAGCTCCGGCGAAATATCCATCTAGACACAGCAGAGCTAGAACTTCTCCCGCCAAAAAGCCCAAACCTTTTAAGGAACGAGATGCTTTCCCTTCTTCTCTTCCGCTCCACTCCAAAAACCCACACAGTATCTACAGAGACATCCAGAGATTCGCAAGGCAGAACAATCTCGAAGACGCTCTCACCATTCTTGACTATCTCGAACAGAGAGGGGTTCCTGTAAATGCGACGACTTTCTCCGCTCTTTTGGCCGCTTGTGTTCGCCGGAAGTCGTTACTTCACGGTAAGCAAGTCCATGTTCATATACGCATCAATGGGTTGGAGAACAATGAGTTTATTAGGACCAAGCTTGTTCATATGTATACTTCCTGTAGCTCGATCGAAGATGCACGGAAGGTGTTCGACGAAAGTACTTCTACCTCGAATGTTTATTCTTGGAATGCGTTGCTTAGAGGGACTGTGATCTCCGGGAAGAGACGGTATCAGGATGTTGTTTCCACGTTTTCGGAGATGAGAGAGCAAGGGGTTGATTTGAATATGTATAGTTTGTCTAATGTGTTTAAGAGTTTTGCTGGGGCATCTGCTTTGGGGCAAGGGTTGAAGACGCATGCTCTTGCCATCAAGAACGGTTTGTTGAGCAGTGTGTTTCTTAAGACTGCTCTTGTTGATATGTATTTCAAATGTGGTAAAGTTGGGCTTGCTCGTCGAGTTTTTGATGAGATTTTGGAGAGAGATGTAGTTGTGTGGGGAACGATGATTGCTGGATTGGCTCACAATAGAAGGCAGTGGGAAGCATTGGATTTGTTTAGGGAAATGATTAATGATGGAGGAATATATCCCAACTCTGTTGTACTTACGATAATTCTTCCTGTGCTTGGGGATATTAAGGCACTGAAACTGGGAAAGGAGGTCCATGCACATGTGTTGAAATCGAAGAAGTATGTGGAACAGCCGTTTGTTCATTCTGGTTTGATTGACTTTTACTGCAAGTGTGGGGATATGGTTTCTGGGAGACGGGTGTTCTATGGCTCCAAACAGAGGACTGCCATTTCTTGGACTGCATTGATGTCTGGATACGCAGCCAACGGAAGGTTAGATCAAGCTTTGAGGTCGATTGTCTGGATGCAGCAGGAAGGCTTTAGGCCAGACGTCGTTACAATTGCTACTGTTCTTCCTGTTTGTGCAGAGCTGAGGGCTATAAAGCAAGGGAAGGAGATCCATTGTTATGCTTTAAAGAATCTCTTCTTGCCAAATGTATCATTAGTCACTTCCTTGATGGTGATGTACTCAAAGTGCGGTGTTCCAGAGTATCCTGTCAGACTTTTTGACAGGTTGGAGCGAAGGAATGTGAAAGCATGGACCGCCATGATTGACTGCTATGTGGAAAATGGTGATTTAGGAGCAGGGATTGAGGTGTTTAGATCAATGCTCTTATCAAAGCACAGGCCCGATTCTGTTACAATGGGTAGGGTTTTGACTGTATGCAGTGAGCTCAAAGCATTAAAGCTGGGGAAGGAGATTCATGGGCACATTCTGAAGAAGGAATTTGAGTCCATCCCTTTTGTCTCTGCAAAAATCATCAAGATGTATGGAGAATGTGGAGATCTCAGAAGTGCTAATTCTTCGTTCGATACTATTTCTGTCAAAGGCTCTCTGACGTGGACCGCCATTATAGAGGCCTATGGATGCGATGGACGCTTAAGGGATGCAATAAACTGCTTTGAACAAATGATATCAAAAGGGTTTGCTCCCAACGCCTTCACCTTTACAGCAGTTTTATCAATTTGCAGTCAAGCCGGATTTGCTGATGAAGCTTGTCGCTTCTTTAATATGATGCACCGAGTGTACAAATTGCAGCCATCACAAGATCACTATTCAATGATCATTGAACTTCTCAATCGGCTTGGTCGTGTTGAAGAGGCCCAAAGATTTTCGGTCATGAGTTCCTCGTCATCCCTACAAACCTGACTGCAGAATCAGATTTCTTCTTTGCTTCTCTCAAAGGCATCAAGTAAGTCGGTCAAGGATTTCTTAAAAGTATATTAAACTCCTTGTTAGCTTGCATTCGCAGTATATGCTGATTTTGGTTCCAGAAAATGAAAGAACGAAATTGAAAGTGATCAACTTGTAAAAAATCTTTTAGTATGAAATGTAAATTTTTCTTAAGATTAGTCAATGTCTTTAAGGGAATAAAGTCATGAGAGAGTACAAGTCTAGTTAGAACAAAAATGTATTATAGTTTTCAGGAATCCAAACAATATAATACCAAACAATATAATACCAAACCAAATACATAAGCATGAGGTAACAAAGAATTGAAAACAATAATATAAAGTCACACCTAACAATCTCTGACACAGCTTATGAAATAGAAGCTATGTGTCTAAAATATTTGTGAAGAGGTCCATTTCCGGGACCCATCAGGCATCTGCTCTATTAGAAGAATACAAGTGTTTTTCCCTCCAAAACTGAGATGAGCTTTATTTCTTGTTGTAACGTCAGAATCAAAAACCCTTGTGCTTGATTCTGGAAAGTGAACTCTAATATTAAGCCAGTAACTTAAGCTGCTATGAATCTAGTATTGTAGGATTGAGGTGTCGAAACTCTTTATGAGTTGCATCTTGGGATTATGGGTCCCAAAGAGAGTCAGTGTGGGATGGATCCCAAACATTCATCCCCTCATCATTAGCCAACCACATAGAGTCATCTGGTGAATGCATCAGCATGGTAGGAGATCCCAAAGTCGATTCGTTGATCGCTTGAATTTCTGTGGGAGTGAGCCTGACCATCATTGGACCTACTGTGGAGGAGCTTGTGCTGTCCACTTGCATATCTGACTCTACTGGTTCGGTTCTGAGGCCGAGCGCTGCCTGGTGAGCTGCCATACGAATACTGTCTGAGCTAGAGTCTGCAGGACGTGGCAGGCTGCTGGCGAGCTCAGGGAAGTTGAGACGAGCCTCTCGTCCCCTGAAATGGAATGCTGCCACGTCATAGGCGGTTGCAGCCATTTCAGGAGTCTCGAAACTGCCTAACCAAATCCGGTTCTTGGTCCCTGGTTCACGGATTTCAGACACCCACTTCCCCCATTTTCTCTTACGGACTCCTCTGTAAGCAGAGGGTATACCAGCTTGACCATCATTTCTCGCTCCCTCACTGTTACCAGAATGTTTAAGACCAGCCATGAACTCACAAGCAAGGTTCTTTATCAAAATGTGTGCTCTGTTTTGTATTTTGTCTGAGAGGAATATGATGTTGGTATGTTTATGATTCTTTGCAGTTATTTATAGGTGTGGATTAGTATCTTAACAGCAGATAAATCATGTACACGTTTTATAATATCACATAGCTTCAAAAGTGTTTTCCAGGAAACTTCATAGGTGCTGTGTGGGTTTAACAAGTGTTATCTCGATGGGACTGTTCATTCGCTTAATAGTATTATTATGATTATTATAATGAGAATCTACAGGGAGGGGCAGAATCTGGATTTTGTTTTAAAATGGAAAAGAAGTGTAGTGAAGACATGGAAGTGTATACTGTATAGTAGAGAGAAGCGGAGTGGATGGAAATTGGATTTTGCTATTAGAAGACGCGGTTTTGTTGCATCACCTGTGGACCCTTTTTATGATCCTTTCCATAACTTTGTGATGCTATGGGTTGGTGCAAAAGTGGGTTTATCCTAAAACAAATGTCAAAGGTCATTGGATCATACTCTTCCTTTTCAAATGTCAATTCAAGTAAAAAAAAAAGAGCAAAAAATCCATTGTAATTTACTAATTTTTTTTCCAACATAGTGATTATCACAAACGCAAGGCTATCTATTGTTATCGTTATTCTCTTTCGTACAATTTTTTTTTTAAGTCAAAATGCATATTAATACCCAATTTGCAAACAAAAGGAAAATATTTTGTCTTTAAATATTTGTAATAACCAATAAAAATATGTATTGGATGGGATAATAACTTAGAATTATTGGTTTTTTTTTTGTTGCCGCTACATTTTATATTTAATTTCGGACTACTTTTGAAGCTTGTTAAAATTTTGATTTTTGGCTACTTAAAGTTTTTTTTACAGTGACTTTGAAATAATCGTAATAAATGAAATTTGATCCATAATACTGATCCATATGGTGTATCAATAAACGTTAGGATGTTATACCTGGTTTTTACTGATAAGGGCATTTTACTAAGGGATTATTAGGAATGGGGTTGTTTATTGATTTTAAAGGTTGAGTAGATAACTTTGTTAAGTTTGTAATAAGTTTTTTTTTTATTTAACAGTCTATAGAGAAATGCATTTTAAGAAGTTTAAGAATAATAGAAGCCAGTTAACATATTGGTTAAGGGTTTAAAAGTTTCTACACCAGATATGGGGTTCGAATCCTAAAGAATACAAATTTTTTCCAGATTATGGGATGCATGGGTTTGAGTTCGACGAAGATTTGGGATTGACGAAGATCCAGAGTGATGCATTCAAATTAAGGGAGACATGGGCTTGAGCTTGACGAAGATCCAGATTACTGCTGGCAGATCCGTTATCCATGTTGCACGGAGAGTTGCACGGTGAAGTTGTTCGTCAAGCAGTTTATTTAGATCATTAGAAAAAAAGAAGGAAGTTTGAGAATATTATGTATATCTTTGAAAAATGAGAATTGAATTTAATGAAAAAAATTATTAAGAATTCATATATGAATAACACTGGATTTTATTCCAAATTTTTTGAATAAAACTCAATTTTAAATGAAATTAAAAAATCATCAACTAAAGATTATGATAAATTATAAACTAACAACAATGAAGTTAAACATTTTTAGAATCTTTAAAATTCCATATGCAATTAATCCTCCAAATTATTGATATATCTCATATTTTACCGATTTTTACCATAATAAACCTATACTTATATTTATTTTAGAATCCAAAAGAGTCATTTTAGGTGCATGGACGAGTTTTGGAGCTTTGGAAGGATCTAGAAGATTTATGGAGCAAAAATGGATAAGCTTGGAGCAGCAAAAAAGGAAACGAAGAAAAATGGAAATTGCGTAAGGGAGTGTCGATCGACACCACCCTGATCGATCGACCCCCGTCGGATATTCACCAAACTTTCCATAAATTTCAAGACCAAGATTTTTCCTAATTTTTTATGTTAATTCCTTAAACCTAAAATTCGTCATGAACCTTATATATATTTTTGTACATCCATTGTTTAGGCTCATACAATATTCATATTTTTTAGAGTTTTGTAAGGGAGAAGATTTCTCTAAACCCTCTTTTTAATTTCTATAGAGTATTATTCAGTTTATTGTTTTATTGATTTGCATGATGAATTGCTTAGATATGTCTGAGTAGTTTGTTAGTTAGGTTTAGGGTCCTTGATCCTTGATGATTTTTTGTTACCAATAGCTTAAATTATGTGCCATAGATTTAACTCTTCTCTTAAGTTGTTCTTAATGCTTTGCTTTAGGTTGGCCATCTAGAGTATATGATTATAGGGAATTTATTATGCATGAGAGTGCTAATAAATTGCTGGAACAAATTTAGGAGAGCTAGCTTTCTTCTCTCAAAGAGATTTGGTGTAGAATTGATAGTGAACAAATTGAATATGTTTGATAATGCTAATTTGAATTCATAGGATTTCTCAGCGAGAGTTGGCTGTTCTAGAGTTTAAATTAAGTTAGTAGATCTCAGCGAGAGTTGGGTTTGCTAGATAGATTGATTCAAGTTCGAGAGTTAAAGGTTTCATAGTTTTTGTACGTCGATCAACACTGTCCGTAGTATTGGTCAGAATTGATTCTTAGTTTAAGTTTCCAAAGCCTAGCGTTTGATAAATTAATTAAAAATAATAAAAAAAACTTCTTAAAAATCACCTAGTGTCTCCCTACAGAAGAAAACCTTAAAACCAATTGCCTTGCGTTTATTTAGAATTATTTAAATTAGTTGCATATTTGTTTTGGTCTTTGTGAATTCGATCCTTAAGTACTATAACTGATTAGTTGTTGTGCACTTGCAGTTAGAATTACATAGGATAAAACTTTGTATATCAATTATGAATGTAGGTCAGACATTTCTTCGATTCGAGATTAGAATATGTAATATGCTCTAATGTCATTTCATATGTGACCTCTAGATTTTGTTATCTTCTATTAGGTGTGGGCGTTCGGGTATCCGTTTGGGTTCGGGTCCAATCCATTCGGGTTTCGGGTATTCGGTTCTAGGAAAGTTGTATCCATTCGGGTATTTAAAAATTTTGGTTCGGATTCGGTTCAGGTCTATCTCGGTTCGGGTCGGTTCGGTTCCGTAGAAAGAGAACCGAAGTTTATCCCAAAACAATTCGGGTCCGATTCGGGTCCAAAAGTACCCTAATTTTATCAACATTTTAAAATAAAACTAGCTACGGTTGGACTTCTGTTGGGTTTCGATGTCCAAAAAATTATTAAAATAGGTTAAATTTGTATAAATTTTGATAAATATAGTTAATAGCTTTGGTTATTTTGGTTATTTTTTATCTTTCAATTATTTTGATATAAAAATAACTAATATCTTCAGATTTATAATTGTAATTTTGGATAAATATGTTATATTACCTTTATATATAGTTAATATTTAGATGTATAAATTTATTTCGGATATTTTCGAGTACCCATTTGGTTCTCGGATCGATTACATTCGGGTTCGATTCTTCGGGTATAAGAGTTTAGGACCCATTCAGATATTTCGTCGGTTTCGTTTCGAGTTCGGTTCTACTTTTTTCGGGTCGGTTCGGTTCGGATCTTCGGGTTCGGGTATTATGCCCAGCCCTATCTTCTATAATTCTATTACTTCGTAAAATCAATTGGAGCGAAATTATGTAATTTTTTACTACTCCTACGATGTATTATCCAACCCGTTTCTCTAATTTTGTAACAACTATATAAAGATTTAGAAACTTTAATTCACATAGAAAACTAAAGATTCCGCAAGATCACGACACAAATTTCATAGTTCCATAGACAAATAACTAGAAATTTGTAATGTGTTTGATTTAGGGTTGTTGAATCCGGCTTTTGGTTTGATTTTTTGGTTTTTAGATTATTCGATTGAGACAAATAGCAAACAAAATATAACCATATTTATATCAACTTTGTTTGATTCAGATTCACTTGGTTTTCGGATTATTCGGTTATATCCAAACACACCATAATTGTAATACATATTTATTTTTAAAATATTCTCATCATTCCAATTATAAAATAGAAGTACCACATATATTTATATCATCAAATAATAAAATAAACAAATTTTAGGCTCTGAAAACAGAGCAAAAACATAAAGAAAAACATAATCCCAGTAAATTAATAATAGGAAAAAAATTATTTGGAACTAAATAGATCAAATTCGTAAGCTCTGTTTCTTGACTTTTAACCTAAAAAAAAATTTCACAGAAATCAACAAACAAAAAATAATCATTCATTATATCATAATTAAATATAATTATAAACGATATATGTGTATATAATATATATTATATATAAAGTTGTATATAAGTTATTCGGGTTATTCGGAATCCAAACCAAACCATAAACAATGATTATCTAGAATCTATGTCCATATGATATTTAGAATAACCAAATTAAAATTTTATCTCTCTATTTTGGTTTGGCTCGGTTTGGTTCCAATAATCTAAATTGAACAGCACTAGTTTGATTAGTACAAAGAACGGGTGTAACTAAAATCACATGACTGTTTGCTTTACAAGAATGTAGGAGGGAATGGTCATTGGTTTGAAAAGTAGTAACGTTTTAGTTTTCTTTGTCGGGAAAGACAGCAGATAGAGGTTTAAGTTGAAAAGAGACAGAAAGAGGAATTTGAATACCAAACAAAAGAGAGAACTAATGTTGTTGAAACATGTGTAAGTTTAGAAAGTTAGAAGCAGAAGAAAACAAAAGTTTCTTTAGACCACCGACTTCTTTTCTCTTATATTTTCTCTTTCGATTAAGATGTAATAATATAATTACTATTATTTGTGTACTAATGAAAATTACAGAAGAAACAAAATCTGATGGATTTTCTTCTTTCCCTTTTGTTGTTTGTATTTTTGTACTTTGGGTTTCTTCAGTGTAAGCACTAAAAAAATGGGTCTTACGCGTTGAGGAAGACAATGTATCGAACTCCCAATACTCTCTTTCAATGATAAGTTTCAATGATGTAAGGTTTGATCTATTTAATAATAAATATAAAATACATAACCCAATAAGTTAGAGATTTTGCTTACTGTATTTCATATTCGTTCTATTTCATGTTAGGAAGATACATTTTTTGTTTTAGGAATCGTATATCAAAAGAAGACCTGAAAATATACTTACTTATTCGTTAACAATTTTTTTTTTTTTTAATTTCATCATCAGTTTGTTTTGAATTAAAGTTTCGTAAGATTTAACATGTTATTGGAATCCAACACTATTTAAAAATAAACCTATTATCGATATTATGATGCAATTTTATCTAATATGGACTTGAAAAATCATTATCTCAAAATGACATTTAAAAAATCTCGCATAAAAAATGAAATGAGATTTAAAAAAATACAATAAAAGAAAATAGTCAACCCATTATGTGTCAATCAATTTTGATATAATAAGTGTCCATCAATTTTATATTGTGAGTATATAAAGCTTCATAAGTTATTAAAAATATCAAACAATGACTTATAATTTAGTAGTTGTGTTAATGTTGTCACTGTATCACTGTCTGGTTTTGAACATAACATAATACATTATTATTGTTAATAATGAAAAACTACTAAAAAAAATAAATCCTTCTAAAAAAATCGGAACCCTCTTTCCATAAAATTATGTTTAGTAGTAATATATTTTTATTTTAAAATAAGGTACTCATATCTCAACAATGGAAGATGGTTATTGGGCTTCCTAAAGAAGATGTCCATCGAGAGAAAGAGAGATGTGTGCGTGAATGTGAAATTAATGGTGAGATGCTAGCTGGATTCCTAATTTGGAGACTTAATACTAATGGTGAGTTGCAGCTGGATTCCTATTTTAAGGATTCAACATGAGTCTTAATCATATTAGTTTAATAATGGAAATCTTTTAAGTACACTCTCCTTTCCTCCGAACAAGACCAAAAGTTGAATTTAAGTTCCTTTGACCACACGTAATGTCGGCGCGACAATAGGTCTGACTTCTTTATCAATTGGGCCTTTTATCAACTATTTAAGTAGAGTCTAGGCCCATATAGGCCCATCATAGCCCACTTTAATAAATGGCAAACTAAACGAAGTTTCACTCCGTCTCCAATCTCCCCCATCAGTAAGCTTTGGCGAAAAATGAAGGGTGAGTCAAGTAACGATTCATTTAAAATCGGCCAACGAGTCCACTCGCTCAATGATCCGCGTCGTGTAGGCACCGTGAAGTACGTCGGAGGTGTAGAAGGCTACTCCGGAACCTGGATCGGCGTTGATTGGGATCAGGACGGCGATGGGAAGCACGACGGTACCGTCAATGGCGTTTTCTACTTTAACGGCCGTTCCCAAACCTCAGCTTCCTTTGTTCGTTCCCAGAATCTTAGCTCTGGAATCACATTGCTTCAAGCCTTGGAGCTCAGATACAGAACGACTTCAACTAAGGACGAAGAAGGTCTGCATTTTCGGTTTATTCTCTCCTCTACTGTTCAAGCTTTAACATTTCTTTTGTTTGATAGGTTTTGGTGAATGTTATAGTTAGTTTGAGGTATGCAATTGTGGGTTTTGGTATTGAAGTAATGTATCTCCTTCTTTGTGTTGTTAGATGAAATGTATGTTCTCTCTGCGAAGAACAAGCGTGTTTCGATTCAGCTTTTGGGAGGAGATAAGATTCAGGATAAGTTAAGTCGGTTCGAGGAGCTCACGAGTGCTTCTCTTTCTTATCTTGGTGTTAGCTCTCTTGGTGTTTCATCTGACTTGGGTTCAGTTTTACCAAGTAAGATTTCAGTCCTGCCAATGTCAAAACATTTGTGTGATTTTGTCCATTTTCACAATGTCTGTGAATGGACATATCTGAACATTACTTGTTTGGTTTGCTTCCTCTGTTCCAGATTTGAAGCTGCTGGACTTAACTGGAAACTTGATTTCTGACTGGGAGGTACCAGTCATTGCTGCTAGGCTGTCTTGTCATATTTTTTTTATAATATAATGCAGCTTAGATTTGATTCTGCATCACCGCAAAGATATCGGAAATTGATCATTTGTTTTTGGCTTCCAGGAAATCGGTGCTCTTTGTGAACAGTTACCAGCCCTCACAACGCTTAATTTGTCGTGCAATTCATTGTCAAGTGTTGTCACCTCTCTACCACAGTTAAAAAATATCCGTGTTTTGGTTCTGAATAATACTGGTCTGAGCTGGACTCAGGTGATCTATGATTCTTTACCTGTCCTGTAACTTTTTTGTCATGAACTAATTGAGCACCATTGCCAGTTTTTTTTAACTTCATGGCGCTTACCATGATGGAGCAGGTTGAAAATCTTAGGCACTCATTACCTGGAATTGAGGAGTTGCATCTGATGGGGAACATGATATCTGCCATTACGGTAATGCTTTATTTTATAGTTCCAACGCTTGCTCAGATGCTTCAATTAGGATATAGCCGGGTCACTGGAGTTGCTTAGGAGACGGTTTGGTCTCTTTGAAGATGATACTTGAATTACACTTATTGCAACACTTCTTTTGTTCTGAAAACCTGGGTGTTCAGTCTGTAAATCGTGAACCCCATTTGTTGTGGCCTCTTTTTAACCCCTGGTTGCTTCTTGTAGTCGACGTCATCCTTGGATGATCAAGCATTTAATTCTCTTCGACTTCTGAACTTGGATGATAATTGTATCTCTGAATGGGGTGAAGTATTAAAGCTATCTCAACTTCCATGGTCAGTAATAAATACCTTCCATTCTATTTGCAGCTAATGGACCCTTTGATACTTGTTCAAAATTGATAATCTGAACCATGTTTTTCAGCTTGGAGCAGCTTTACCTGAACAAGAATAAGCTGTCACACATCTCTCATTCTGTAAATGGCAATGAACCACCAAAGGAAAGAACCGATCCATTTCCGAGCCTGCATTGTCTTCTTCTAGGTAATCTCTTCAAGTTTTTTTTCTTTATAATAAATCTCTTCAAGTGTTATGTCCCCTTTCTTGACATGTGCCATTTATCCCATCCGTTATGTTTTTCAGGAGCTAACAACATTGGTGATCTAGCCTCGATAGACGCACTGAATGTGTTTCCTAAGTTGGTGGTATTGATCTTCTGTTCTGTGACATTTTAATAGATCAGACATAAGCATTAATTACCCACTGGCATTCTCAGTGTTCCTTGCAATTCGTAGATTGTCATTATAAAGCTAGCAGACCTTGAAAAACCGTCTACTTTAACTGAACTTCCCTCTGCAAGTTATAGGACATCAGGCTTTCAGATAACCCAATATCTGATCCTGCAAGAGGCGGTGTCCCAAGATTTGTTCTTGTTGCACGGTTGACGAAAGTACAAATGCTGAATGGTAGTGAGGTAGAACAAGTGCCTGAAATAGTGTTCAACATGTTATTACCTCCCATTGCTCTTCAAAATCTGAATCTTTCTGTTTTTCGCAGGTCAGAGCTCGTGAGAAGAAGGATTCTGAGATCCGGTAAATCGTCAACTCTTCTTTTGGCGGCAGGGGAAAATCTCTATTTGGTCAATCATGTTGTATCGTTGTGTGATTTCAGCTGTTAGACTATACTTAGTTTTATCTTGGATGATCTCAGGTATGTTCGAATGGTGATGTCAAAGTTAAATGGCAAGTCTGAGGAGATTGAGCGCCTCCACCCTAGGTACATTTCACAATACTATATTATCTTAAATAGTTAAATCTAATATTCACAAACAAAACAGTAAAAGGGATTTTTTTTCTTTTCTTGCAAGTTTGAATAAAAAAGTTTCCCCTGCTTATGGTATTGCAGGTTTTATGAACTGAAGAAGCTTCACGGAATTGAGGATGAAAGAGCATCATCTGAGAACACTGGCCCTAAGAATATGGCATCCGGACTTATCTGTATGAATCTTCTAAGCTCTTTATTATTATAATATATGATTCATCGAGTCGTTTGAAGCTGCTATTATACTACCACTATGACATTTATGCAGCCATCACCCTTCAATGCGTTGGTCCATCTATGGGTGAAAAGCCTCAGCTGACGAAGAAGTTACCTGGCAGTATCACGGTTGCTACTTATTATCCTTTGTCTCGTAAATGTAAAGTCTATATGGCGAAAATGTCTACCTCTTTTGCTAAAGGTTTCGACTTCTTTTTGTTACAGGTTGGGAAGCTAAAGATTCTATGTGAGAACTTTTTCAAGCTCAAGTCCATCAAGCCAAGATTATTTATTCAGGAGGAGGTATATAGATCAATGTTAATAATTATGCCTCTTTGTATCTCTATGTTCATCTTGTATCAACGATCCATGGCAGGGGTCTCCTTTTCCTACAGCATTCGATGACGAGACAGCAACACTACTGGATGTTGGAATCTGTGAGGGCTCCACAATTCTTGTTGACGAAGAGAGTTGAGAATCATGACATACACACACTCTTGTTTTGTTCTGTATGGTTTGCCCAGTAATAACAACGGATGCATCATATTCAATGATTAAACATTAGGCAAAAGTTTTTAATACATAAAGTAAAAAACAGTGAAACTGAGAAAAAGAGATAATTTTAAGAGAGCTCAATGATCTTGGTTCGTTTTTTGCTACTTGTTTTTTCCTCTTCATCGTCACTATCACTGTCGTCACTGCTCGAGTCTCCACTTTCAGGTGGAGGAGCATTGCCAGCAATAGCTGCTTCAGCTGCATTAACGGCTTCAGGTGTGTTGAGATCAGCAACACCAAGCATCAAATCCATCTGGATGACTTGAGTTTCATCTCCAGTAAGTGCTTCGATATCGAAAGCTCCTAAGTTCTCTTTGGATTCTTCCTCGAGTTTTTTGTTAGCTTCCGCCATGACCCCTAAGAAACCTTTGACTTTGTCAAGAAATTGGCTTTTGGGAAGTGGAGCAATAATTGGCTTCGATGGAGGAGCCTCCTCTCTCTTCTTCTTTTTCTTCTTCTCCTTACAGACCAAAAGTGTTGAATCGATGGCAGAGGAAGAAGACGACGGATCCTTGTGCTCTAATTCCAGAAGATCTCTGCTAATTTTTTTCCCTTCCATAGTTGCCGAAACTCTGGAGAGGAAGAAAAGTGTAGTACTGGCCGAGTTGCGTCGGTGGGAGCTTACTGAAATCGCCTGTGAGAGCTCGCCGCTATCGTTTTAGGGTTTTGGTTATCCAAAAGGTTGTCCGATTAAACCAAATACAGTATGCGTTATATAACAACAACCCAAAACGAAAATTTCTTTTATTATGGTAAAAAAATATATGTAAAATTTGCATAAAACACCTTTTACAACTTTCCGGGTTTTCTTTTTCTCTAAAATATACCCTCTACTTCCATTCACCTTTCGGACTAATCAATCTAATCTTCTACCGGCGGTAACTAGGTGATGCTTGGAACTGGGAACCAAAGTTCCAGTCTGTTAAGAAAAAACATTTCAAAAAACCTTAAGAAATACATATTTTGGGATAAATCTATGACAAACGTATTTAGTTCGAAAATATGTAACCAATAATCTTCAAGAATAACAATCAATCTCGATGACTAATGGATCGATAATGAGCGAATACGAGTCAAATGTAACGACAAGAGCATCATTGTGAGGTTTTTTCAAATCTCTGACATCTCTTTTGGTTAAACATGAGATTGATCCAGTAAACACCTAGAATAATGCGTAAACCATATGATTGACCGCACTCGTACGCAAAAATCAACAATCCTACAGATCAAACAAAATTTTGTGTTATAAACATCTGATTGGAACACACAGCAATTACTAGAATTCAAAAGCTGGTATTACTTTTATTGAGCGAAAATACCAAAGCTAAAAAGATTGTTTTCTTGTCTCTGCAAGTTTTAATCTTTCTTAGTGGAACGGAGCCGGAATGCCTTGTTTTTTGTTGACAATAGCCATTGCAAGATACCTTGTACCCATACCAATGGGTGTCTCTTCATCTGGCCCTTCCCAGAAAGGCGCTTCACCATCTCCAACAAGCTGCCAGTATCCCGCCCTCAAGGACTCAGCTTGCTCATCGTCGCAGTTCTGTAGCAACGCATCAACTCTGAAGTTTATTCCAAGCGATCCCAAGAACTGAGACTGAGTTATAGGTCCATGGACTGAGACATTTTCTGCACAACACACACATTTTGATACACTTTACTACGTTGACTCTTTATATCAAACTGACTAGAAGGGGTAAAGGAATGGACCTGAAGCTTCCTCAGCGGAATGTTTTATTGAAGGAAAATCGACATAAGCACTTAGATCTGCCGATCCAGGATCATCCAATATGTTGACAAACTTGTGTTTCCTAATAGCCTAGCCATTTTGTGATAAAAGAATGAAAAATGATGGTGAATTTCTGTCCATACATTCAGATGCGAGAGTTTGTAACCATATGATCAAAACATTTCGAGGCACAAACCTGAAGACTGTCTGAAATGATTCCATCCATCCCGTAATCGATTATAAGTGCTCCACCTCCATCAGAACCTATTCTTTTGGCCATTTCTTGAGTCAAATCCATTGATTTTGGGCTGATCTCGACATGCTCCAGTTCCGCCCTTTCCTCAGGTGGGGCCCATGTGCACCGTTTTACTAGATACAAGGCTGCAGGTGTAGGCTGTGGGGACAGAACAAATCGGAACCTAAACCAACAACATAACGATCAAATATGCATATGATTTTCCAAATCTCAAAAGCAAAATATGCAAACTGTCTTTTAATACTTACTGTGAATCTTCTCCCACATCAACCATTTTCTCACACCAACCACGGGAAGATTTCTGCAGAGATTGAAACTATTAAGATACACATTAAACTGGAAAAAAGACAAAAAAGATCATATGATGTTATATGTCTAAAGATGGATCATGTCTCACACTAACCTGAAACTGATGAACTGGAAGAGCATCATAAAACTCATGAGCTATGATTATTGTTGGTACTGCCCCAGAATCAAAAGAGAAAAAAAAGATACCATGAGAAAAGATACGAAGCATGGTTTTTTTGAATGCTTAGACATATTTAGCATATCCTCTTCCTCCTACCTCACTGAAAATCACAATAAGAGAAACTCAAATTCGAAGTAAATGTATAAAAAAAAGACGCATACCTCCGGATGGTACCTCTTCAAGAGTAGAGTGCCACTGCACGGGTGTCCCAGCTAGTGAGCTTATAGCTTTCTTTTCTGAATCTGAGCTACTTTCATCTGTGCATTTCAGGTTCTGGTGCTGAAGCTTCTGCAATGCAGGACTGCATTCCACCAAGTGTATATGCAATGATCCCGCGAAATTCCTAAACTTTGATGTACCCTAAAAGTGTAAAGTCCCAGTGAGATAATTTTCAAAGGTACAGAAATGAAAAACCTCAAGGATACAAGAGAAGAGCATAATACACGAAGAAGATCGGCCATGAGTGTTCCTCGACCTGGACCAAGCTCAATGAGATTAACCCTCTCTGGCCTTCCCATTTGCTCCCAAAGACACACGGTCCAAACACCAACCATCTGAGACGACAACACAGAGTAAGAAAGAGCAAAATCTCAAGGTCCTTCAAAAACAAAAGTAAAAATACCTCGCCAAACATCTGACTAACTTCAGGAGAAGTAATGAAATCACCATGAGCTCCAAATACATCACGATTCATATAAAATCCTGCTTTAGGATTCGTCAATACCTCCTCCATATACTCCGCCACTGAGATTGGGCCACCCCGAAACTGTGATTCATACAAATGATCCAATTCCAAATCATAACATCACCAACAATAACAAAAGTCTCAATTTTTCTAAGCATGAAAGCTAAAAAACGTACCTTGATAATGCTCTTGAGGTGCTTAACGAGTTCGGAATCTGGCGTGGATTCATGAGAGTGATCTGAATTCCCAACAACAACAGAATAAACAATCAGACCCCAAAAGCTATCAAATTGAATCTCACATCGAGAAATATACGTACCGGGAGGATTGTAGAGACCAGAACGGTCGACGGAGATGGTTGTTCCGGACTCTTCGACATGTTCAACGGTGCTGGTGTTACTCCCGGAGGACGGTGGGACTGGTGAAGAGGAAAAGGGTTTGGAGAAGAAAGGAATACGGGAAGAGAGAAGACGTCGAGAAGCAGTTTGCGTCAGTAATTTTCTGAGCATTTTCGGTTTTTCATAATCTGCACCTTCAGGCTCCGGCTTACACAAATCGGTGGTGCTCGGAGAAGGTAATGAAGAAATATATTATACGGTTATATCTTTTAAATAATAGTTTGAGCAAACTCAGGGGATGTAGCTCAGATGGTAGAGCGCTCGCTTAGCATGCGAGAGGTACGGGGATCGATACCCCGCATCTCCATAAATTTCATTTTTCTTACACTTTTTTTTTTTTCCGTTTATTACATCAAAAACACATCTCTTGCACATTTTAAATTTTAAAAATATTATTCTTGTTAATTAAAGTTGGAGGTTTCATTAAGGAAGTAAGGCCCGTTTCTACTTTCTTGATTTGGGCATAGAGGTAGCTGGAAAACAAGGTTTTTGAAACAAAGATAGATTATACATACGTATTTGCGGTCCAAATCCACAAGGAAGAGTCAAGTGACATTGACTTCTAAATATGTAATCGAACATATAATAAATGATAATGGTTGATCTCAACTTTAATGTGGTTAATTGTGATAAAATCCGATTAATTACATAAGATTGACAGGCTTATAAAAGAGCAAGAAGAAGGCAATACAATACAATTTTTTTTCCACCCCCATACAATGGCACTACACACTTACTATTCAAACACATCTTGTTGTATTTTTCTTTGAATTTTCGAGGTAAAACTCACATTGTAACCGACCTCTGATTCATAATAAACATCTTTTTTGTTTCATTCTCATGTTCATATGAATCTCTTGACTTATATGTTAGACTGGGTGAGTAAATCATTTTTGGTTCGATCATATATTTTAAAATTTTACGCAGAACCGTTTAAACGCTCAAAAACATCCCTCATTGATATAAATCTTTTCATGTGGAAATTTCAACACCCACACTGATGATCTTGGAAACTCAAAATATAATTTTTGTTTTCAATTCATTTGGTATAATATTTTTTTAACTTCACCATATTGAAAATTTGCAATAATGATACATAGTTTTCTAAACTCCAATAAATAGGTAAATAGCAAAAAAGAGCAATGGTTTTTGTATCTACTTATGATATTAATTGGGTGAATTAAGGCAATATCAACAGAGGAATGATTTATTAAGAAAATGGTAATGAAAGTTTGGAAATAAGGTGATCCAATTGCAGCCTAAAGTACCCCCCTACATGTCAGTGGCCTAATTTTTGTTTATAGCCCAAGTAGAGTGGGCTGCAGATTTTGTTAAAGTTTATTCGTTAAAAAACAAAATCTGTATATTAACGGGTGGAGGAGATTAACTCAACGCCTCATGACGTCATCTCCTTAGCTCATCTTTCTTGGAAACACAAAATCATGATTACAGAAGACTTTTTGTTAAATAACTTGATGAAGTAAACTAATTTGTGTAAGTAAGTAAAATAATTTTAAATTAACCGAACCCAACTTGGTGAAGTAAAATTGCCTATTTAACAGAGAAGGTAGGTCATTAACAATATGCAACTTAGCCTCTCATAATTGATCGTTATCTTTTCGTGAAAATCGCGTTTTACATGTGGTAGTTGAGAAACAATCAAGAAGTGAAAGGTAGAACTTAATGCTCCCAAACCTTTATATATATAACCTCACATCTTTGAAATCAATACGAGCATATCACAAAGCTCAGCCTTTGTGGGTTTCCTAAACGTTGTAATAATTGTTTGATGTTGCAGGTGTTCGTTGTGATGGTGTTACAAGTCCGATTTCAACGAGGGAGGTGGAAGAAAGATGATAAGGGAAACTGGGAATTCATACAAGTTCTCGGTGCTCCCGCCATCGAGGTTGGTATGTGGGAAAGGCAGAGCTTTCAATCGTTGGTGGCCTTATTAAGAACAGAGCTCCGACTTCACCAAAGCGATGAGGTTGAGCTAGCTAACCAATGGCCAAGATGGATGATGGGAGACGATGCCGGAAAAAATTTGGGAGCATAACCGCTATTGGTTGGAGTGCATTGGATATCTTGGAGTCGTTGCAGAGTGTGATGTTGGAGTCAAGAATAAGAATCTTGCTCATGTTAAGATCAATAAACAATGCAACCCAGTGCTTCCTGTCAAAGTTGAACGGAGTGTACAAGAACCCAACCTCCATGTAAAGCTGTTGGTGATCAACTTGGCCTGCCCCAATAACACATTCCTTCAACATCTGGGGGAATTGAAATGAGTCCTTGGACGCGGTCTTTTAAAACTTTGGGTACAATCTGGTATGCTCCGAGATGAACCTCGAATCAAGAAGCTCAACACCACGACCATTCATGAACTTCAGTCGGTGTCTCACAAATCGTATGAGTACATCCATTAGATGTGCAATTAGTGAAACAACTTATCAGGATAACAAGAAATGGTAAGAATGAAGCTCGGAAAAGTTATTAAGTTGAGAAGTAGGAATGGTACAATAAATCAATGTAAAAATGAAAATACTAACCTTGTTACTATATGGCTTCTTCCGCTCGATAACATCACATAAATCAATATATGTGAAGGAGTCACCTCCGAGAGTTTTAGTTACCTTGCTATTCATAGAAAACATATCATTAATGCAAAACCGAGATCAAGATAACAAAGACGTTATCTGTAAAAAGTGATTGTTAGTTAGCGTGTTAACAATGAATAAAATAGCTTATTACCTAGACTTGGCTATCTCCATAGCCGCAGCAAACTCAGCTTCTGAGTTTTCCTCGTTGGTAAATGTAGGATGTCCAATTTGTGTTTTGGTCCTCTTGTCACAATGGAATCTATCATTCAAATGAGTAGAAACAGTTTGATCCCGCTTGCTTTTCCTTTGAACCTCAGAAACAGCCGTCGCTGGTTGTTTCCCAGCAGTTTCTGAAGACAATGGGTGTGAAGATGAAGCGAGGTGAAGGTTCCCCGTCTGAAAATCATAAAAAGTTGAGAACGTTGATAGTTATACCAAATTAACACGACAATTATTCAGTTATAAGGTAGACAAGTAGACAATCAAAACATATTTACAAGAGCGCATAAGTACCTTGCTCAACTGCACATCTTTGGTTCCCTCAATCCCCAAAGATCCAACTGCCATCTGCGGGGTGGGACTTGCCGGCATGACCTGATATGCAAAAACAAATGAACTTATATAGTCAGAGAAATATAAAAAATGCAAATTCGGCGTTTACCTTTCCCTGACCTTCCCTCACATTCTCCTTGTATAAGGGAGTAACCAAATGACCCTTACACAACAAGGGCATGAGATGTAAAAGCTAAAGTCAATTTACTTTTGGCTGTATCACAGCAGTGGTGGATTTGTCCACTACTTTCCTAGCTCCACCATCGGTAGTTGTTGGGACATCCTACGGTTCAAAGATATAAAATTAATATGTTAAAAAATGCATAAGATAAATAATGCATAAGCAAAAAATTTGTATAAAAATTTAACGAAGTAGTGCAATAACAACAAAGAGTGACATTTTACCTCGTCTTCTTCTTCACTTTCGGAAGTATCCTCGCTAGCCCCGGATCCTCCTGACGTGCCCGAACCGTCTTACTCAGAAGAATCTTCACTCTCAGAAGAAGAATGATCCGCCTGCACAAAAATTAAACAAATGTGCTAGAATTTTGAATTTGTAGAACAACCAGTACGAGTATAAGACTATGAGTTCTTACCTTCGAATTTTGGTCTACATAACGGGCATCAATCTCAGCGACCGAGGGTGCTCCCTTATCAACATGCAAGTTTGTTTGTCCAGAGCATTGCGGTGCTCCCATGCAGATCCTAGTCCCTGATCCTGACGGACGATCCTCGGCCAGATAGTTCAAGCTAATTAGACGGTCACAATTACCATATATAACAGACTTCTGAAACTCCTTCAGCTTGGTAGACAATTTGTCCTCAATTAACATCGACACCTGACATGTTACCAATTCACCATGCGCAGCTAATTTCTCATCCAATAATTGAGATAAAATCTCACGTGTTATCCCACTAACACCATGATACACATGATCCGCTGAAGAATTCCCTCTTCTTCGCCTCTTGACAACATGAATTGGAGAAGGCATGTTCCTCCTTCTACCGCCAAAAACAAATATTTCAAGAACCTTCTTCCAACTACCACCGCGCTTCTTCTTTCAAGGCGGAGTGAGTTCCGTAGAACGACAACCACCGGTAAACATTTTATTCTTAAACACAAAACCTTCTTCAATCAATTTCACCATATTATCAACAAGTGGATCCTCTTCTTCATCACTCCATGACAAGTCTTCGTCCTCGATAGTGATATCAGGACAAATAATGGAAATAACATCAACCTGGCATAAAAGATAGAATGACATGTGAGACAGCTTGATAAGGATTAGATCATAAAAGGCAGTTAGCCAGTTGTATATCTCGTATTTTACCGGTTTTTATTATTATAAACATATAATTATTTATATTTTAGAGGCTATATACTATTATTAGAGTCCAAGTGAGTCATTTTAGGTGCTTGGACGAGGTTTGGGGCTTGGGGAGGATCTAGAAGAATTATGGAGCAAAATGGAGCTTGAGGAGACAAAATAAGGAAACGAAGAAAAATGGCAAGAAACAGAGGAGGTGTCGACGCAATCTTTCCTTAAATCTTGAGGTGAAGATTTTTCCTAAATTTTATGATTAATTCCCTAAACCTAAAATCCGTCCTATACCATATAAATACTTTTCTACATCTATTGTTTAGGCTTATGCTTTATTTTTATCTTTGTGAATTTTTGTAAGGGAGAATTCTTAGACCCTCTTTGGTTATCTTATTGCATGTTCTTTTAAATTAATTGCTTGATGTTTTGCTTAACTATGTCTGAGTAGATCTCTTGTTAGGGTTAGGGTTCTTAGGATTTAGATGAAGAATTGATAGTCATATGGTAGATTTAGGTTGAACCTTTAATTCTTCCTCTAGATTAAGTTTAATGCTAGCTCTTGATTGATCACTTAGAGTCTAGATCATAGGTAATTATTATACATTGAAATGTTTGTAATTGCTGGAACAAATCTTAGTAGGAGTAAATTATCCTTTCACAAAGGAATTTGATTTAGATAGTTTGTGAACAATTGAACCTAGGTTTAATGCATGTTTAATCCCTTAGAAATCACAAAGGAATTTGGTTTTCTAGGTCTTAATCATAGATTACATACTCAATGGAAGTTGGTATGTATTACATTAGGTTTTCATGTTCAAGAATTAAGTTGGTACCTGAATTTCCCGTGCAGTGTCGATCGAAATCCTATTGGTGTTGATCGACACTCGACGCGTCTGGTTGCTGTTTTAAGTCTAAATCTGAAGTTCCCAAGGTCTAAGCTTGCTTTTAACTGTCTAACCCCCCCCCCTCATCATAATCTGTTAGTTACTTGCTAGTTAGTCACATTAAAACCTATGTCCTAGATTTAATTTAGAGTTTATTAATTTAGTTTGCAATTTATCGGTCTCTGTGGATTCGATCCTAAGTACTATAACTGATTTGTTGTGCACTTGTAATCATAATACATAGGTTAAAACTTTGTGTATCAGCCAGCTAACTATTAAAACTGATAAAACGCTTGTTAGCCGGATATAAGCAAAAGATATCTATGTTAATAACTAGTTAAGCGTTTAGTGCATATCCAAATACAAAAATCTAGTGTCATGATTAGGATTATGGTGTGACACTATAAGGAATGCTAATCATATATCTCATAAAACATAAAAGCCAGTTAGCTAGATATCGTACACCTAACAAAATGCTTGTTAGCCGGATATATTGAAAGGTATGCAATACATATCAGATATGATAACTAATCGCTTAAAAATTCAATGCCAATAATGTAGAATTAAAACATCTACACCATGCTACAAATTCTGTTAGTAGGATATCTTCTAGTACAATGTATGGTGTGACCTAGTAAAAATGTTAGATACACAATCACCTACGCTAACAAAGTACTTAGTGCTGTCTTTGTAATAAGATAACACACAACTTATCACTGATAGTTTTACTTTATCCCTGTAATATACAAAACCCAATCAGATAACAACGATTTTATGTAGTTAGCACTAGAACCTCCAACTTCACAGTTATGTATATAAGTAGACCTAAAAGGCATACTAATTTCCAATAATGATTTAAGCTATCAACAATTTTAGCGAGTAAACTCTAACCTCTCTAGAATTCTCAAGTTTGCGTGCATTGGCTAGCTTTAGAGAACTTGGCTCCAAATCATCAACAAAGTCTTCTTCCTCAGATTCTCCAGATTCAAGAGCAGCCTTGCATGGAGTTTCATGGATAGTTAGAGCCGCTACAAGAACCATTTGCAATGCATAAAAGAATCCTTGCACAACCACACTAGTTTTCGCAAGCTCCCAGGCGTCCCTCTCCGTGATCGACTCAATCATAATCTCAAAAGATAGACGACCCCATGGGAAATCATGAAAAATTGGAGGTCTTCAATCATATCAACAAGGTCTTCGTTTATCTTCGGGTGATGAGAAGACATAATCAAAATGCCACCAACAAGGGCCAATAATGTATATCGGATACGGATCTTGGGGTCCTTGACAACTTTCTTCCTCAACAAATAGATAAATCACTCAAGAGATATCTCGGACTCAAGAACAGATAGTGTATTGTAGTAGGAAGTGTGGCCAACTGTACCTTTCTTTTGCCTCTTTTTCACTACCTGATACTTCTCACATGCTCATCCGGTCACAATTTTGAACTCCCTAAGAGAGAACCTAACCGGTTTACCCCCCAAACAACACCCAAATCTCTTTTTTCCTCACCACAACCAACTGCCTGGTCAGTAGTTGAAGAGCAAACTTAGGAGACATGAGCGTTTGTTAGGTATGTCAAGAATTCTCCCGAAGCTTGTTTGCCGGATTTGCTCAATTTCCTCCTCCTCGAGAGCATTCATGATTTTTCGTATGGAGGGGATTTTGGGATACATTTTCACTCTATCACCCAATGACTCCTCATCAACGCAAACAGCCTTCCTCGATAACTCAGGCTCTTCAATCACGCTCAATATCATATCGAAAAGAAGAAAGAAAAGACGAGAGAACAAATAATCCGGCGAGATAAAAAGGAGTAAGCGAGGAGAATTGAGGACGGTGGTGGAAGGATTTTTCTTTCTTTTTTCTGAAAGCCCTAATATATTGATTCCTCACGGTTCCAAATAAAGCCATTCTTTTTCTTCTCCCTCAAAAGGTGCTTTTGGAACAAAACCGCCAGATAATCCAATTAAAAGATTTCTTTTCCTGCAAATTTATATAAAATTTAAGGGGAAATTGCTAAAAATAACCCAAACATATTCAACAACTCTAAAACTAACTCATCAATAAAAATTCT
>OVAP01001403.1:240-24224 GCA_900406295.1 Aurinia saxatilis | reverse complement strand
TCAGACCATCATACACTCTTTGACTGTCTCAGATCTCCTCCACTCATAACATATGGTTTACATATGTGCAATGACTTGCAGGTGTTTTTGCCACAAGAAGACTATCGATATGGGGTACATATATATGTTCTTGATCATGTTTTTTTATGTTTTATGTTATTGTACTTTTTCATCGTTTTATGATTTGCAAGTTTATGCTTTTAATTTTTTGTGATGTAATGTATGTTTAAAATTTTATGTAATATAATGTATGTGTTTTCATGAAATATAATATATTTATAATTAAAAATAATAATTTATACAAAAAATAAATTTATTCAAATTTATTATTTTAAAATCATTAAGCAACCTAAACAGTTGCTAATGAATGGAGAAAGATTTTTAGCAAAACTAAGGTGGAACTCTTAGAATAAATAATTATTATATTTATTAATTAAAAATTGTTAAGCAACCCTTAAGGTTGTTTATGGATGGAGGTGCTCTAAATAAAACGTGACATATAGTCATTCTCAGTGACACCCCCATTCAAGATCTTACCAAAAAATATTTCCTTCTTTTTTCTATTTTTTTCTGTTTTGTTTACAACCATAAATCATTGTAATTTATAATTGATAAATATTATATTATAATTAATAGTCATAATTTCAAAAATAGCACCTTTTATATACTTTTGTATTATTATATTATAATTAATAGTCAGAATTTCAAAAGTACCTTTTTATATACTTTTTCAAAAGTACAATCAGTTTTCACCTATTTTTAAAATATACTAATTTTAAAGTAAATTACTATTTTAATATATTAAAATGTCTTATACTATTTTTAGGGATTAAAGGTTTAAGATCTAAGGTTTAGGATTAAAACTCTAAAACCTAAAATCATAAACCCAAGAAAGATTTTGATCCTAAAATTCTTAAAATCAAAAGCTTAAAATTTTAAATCTTAAACTCAAATAGTTATTAAACATCAAACCATAATCCTAAACCCTAAACTCTAAAACCCTAAATGAACACTAAATTATAAAAAGTGGTATTTTTGAAAAACTGAAAGTTCTATTTTGAAAAAAACTATTTCCCAGAGTGATAATTTTAGCAATTTCCTTAGTTATAAAATAATAACTATTAGAATTATAGTTACTAATCATATTTATAAAATCATAAATATTATAATAATAATAATTAATAGTCATATTTATAAAATAGTAAATATTAATTATAATTTATTTATGATAGTAAAGAAAACAGGAAAAAAAAAATTGTGTTACCAATAAAAATTTGACATGTGTGCAATTTAAAAAAAAAAGATTTTGAATGGAGATGTGTAACTGAGAATAGTGACATGTTATGTTTTATTTAGTTTAGAAGTTTATAATGTAAATATTATCACTTTAAATATTTAAAATGTAAGTGAAAAAGTCTTGAGATTTAAAGTGTTAATACATATCACCTTGCTTGTATTGATGTATTGTAATATTTGTAAATTTTATGTAAGGATTTTAATATTTGTACTTTTTGAGATGTAGAATATTTATAAAATTCAACAAAAAAACTCAAAACTTTTTTTTTTAAAAAGGCTTTTACCATTGAACATGCTCAGGAGTCTAAAACAAGTGGACATATGCTCAGGACTCTAAAACAATTTGAGCTATATATATCTTTCAAAACAGTTGGACATGCTCAGGACTCTAAAACAATTGGACACGCTCAGGACATTTTTTAAAAAATGGTTATATCCCTTAAAAGGATTCAAGCATTGGACATGCTCAGGACTCTTAAAACAATTTGAGCTAAAACAATTTGTACATGCTTAAGACTCAAAACAATTTAAGCATGCTCAGCACATATTTTAAAAAATGGTTATACCCCTTAAAAGATTCAACCATTGGACATGCTCAGGGCTCTAAAACAATAGAGTGGTACAAAAGGAAGTAGACCGCTTTTACAGCATTATTTGATACATTATCTAACATCGTTCCCGAGATGACACATGCAGTCCTATACCAATTTGAGCGATGCAAAAGGAACTAGACCGCTTTATAAAAAGTTTAAACCATACCGTATTTTTGTATTAATCTAGCTAAGACATACGTGGGAGTACAACACATCATATATATACGTCTCAAAACGTAATTATTTCCATCAACACGTTATACTTATTACTTAGTAATACATACGCGTACATATATAAACCATGATGATTAGTTTTTTTTTTTCTTTTCTTAGGAGACTTCAGTGAGACGGAGATAGCCTTTCTTTGAGGGAAGATCGGCAGTCTTGAAACCCTGCGGGAACAACTTCTTAGCCTCTTCGTCAGAAACAGATGGCGAAATCACTACTGGTTCGTCCGGTTTCCAGTTGACCGGAGTGGCTATCTTGTTCTTGTGCTTCGACGCCATCAACAACGAGTCTAAAGCTCTCAACACTTCGTCCATATTACGCCCCGTGGTCGATGGATACAAGAAGCTCAACTTTATCTAATACAAAAATTCCAATAATCAAACAAATAAACCATGCAATAATTTTTTTTTATAAGTAGTATTATAGATCATTTATGTACCTTACTATCGGGACCAACGATATGAAGGGCACGAGACGGACCATTCTCGATCGGATCAATCATGTTAAGCTGAGGAATGATCTCTTTGTTCGGATCAGCGATGATGGGATACTTAACCTTGCTTCCGGGCTATATCAAATAAATATCACAAAAGCAAAATATATGATATAGATCAACCATATAACAAAATTACGCATGCGCATGAAATTTAATTAACTAATACCGTAAAGGCTTCGATGTCTTTGACCCACTCTTTGTGTGACTGTATGTCGTCACAAGACAGACCAAGAAGCTTGACGCCTCTCTTGTCGAACTCATGAGCGTATTTTCCCATCGCACCGAGCTCCGTCGTGCAAACCGGTGTGAAATCCCCTGTGTTGACCAACATCAAGAAATACACATTAATTAGAATCTATTTATGAAAAGGCTTAATTAAAACAAAGATTTGGTAACGGATATACCGGGATGTGAGAAGAGGACGGTCCAGGAATTGGCGAAGTAGTCATGGAGCTTGAATTTGTCAAGCGTCGTCTCCACTTCTAGGTTCGGCACCGTGTCACCTAGTGTGATCCCTGGCATTTTTGGTCTTTGATATTGATATAAAGGTGAATGGCTATTGTAGTATTACAAATTTGAGTTAAATAGAGAACAGATTCAGAGATCAAAGTCATCAGATAGAGAAGGAATCTTGATCATGTTCAAATGAGGTGCATGCAAAAGTATCACGTGGCATCCTTACGAACTAAGGGTTACACCACGTGTCTCGTATAGTCTTCAAAGAAAAAAACAAGTCTTTCATTTTAAGCAAGCTTTCGACGATGATCTATAGAGAGTAGAGACTCAAATATTTGTATCTTTTTTGACTACTTTGTTGTAATCCGACAAGATCTGAGTTTACATATAGGCCCAAGAAAACTGTTTAATGGGCCCAATAGCTAAACGGCGCCGTAAAGGGGAAAAGATTAGATCCCTCGGAGCGACCTAGAAGGATGAGGGAGAAGGAGCCGAAAACTTCTGTCGGATCTGGAAGCTCTCTCTCTCCCGCTTAACGCTTTCTCTTCTTCTTCCTCTGATTTTTTTTAAACGTTTTTTTTTTTGTTGATCACGGACACTTTCTTCGGTACGGCCTCTGATTCGGACCACAGACACACACTTGGTTTTGTTCCTTTCGTCAAATTTTGGAACCTGTTTCTTTCTATTTGTTGTGTCTGTTTATAGGTTTATACGACTAGTTAGCTTAATTTTTCTGGGGATTGTCATTCAAATTATTTTCATACAAGTTTTAGGGTTTGTTGTATTTTAATTAAAACTCACCATTCTCAGTTTAATATATGCAGAATTGAGTTTTCGTTTTCTTCCTTGGACGGTCGAGATAAGGGTTTTGTGTCTTTTGATGTTTTTGTTTCATAAATTGATAGAATTGTTTACTGGGTCTAGAGGATCTTGATGAATTTGTATGAAGCTCTTGTTTCTAGAATTTAGCTGCTAATTTTTTACCGGGGCAGTTCAGTGACCATTTGGTGACACAAAGATCATTTTCATTTCTAACGGTTCTTTAACATGTCAAAACTGCTAGACAAGTCAAGAAGTTGCAAATGAACCTATGATTGTTTAGTTGTCTTTCATCTTTGTATAGTCATTGATCATTGTATTGTTGTTCTGTGATATATTTATGTAGATGGAGTTGCAAAGCCTAATGAATTTTGATTTGGATCCTGGTCCTGTTGATCAGTCTATATTGGTATGGCAACATGAGCATAGATCAGCTGCCATATGGGAAGATGAGGTGTGTGTAGTGTCTGAGTCATTTATCGTATCTTGTATAAAAGTATCCCCGATGCTGTTATCAATATTTGAGTCTTACTTTACTTTCAGGTTCCTCCTCGTGAATTGACATGTCGGCACAAGTTATTGGGTATGCGAGATTGGCCTCTGGAACCTCTCGTGTGTCAAAAGTTGATCGAGTTTGGGCTGTATGGAGTGTACAAGGTTGCGTTTATTCAACTTGATTATGCTCTGATAACAGCTCTGGTAGAGAGATGGAGACCCGAAACTCATACTTTTCATCTTCCTGCTGGAGAGATCACAGTCACTTTACAAGATGTTAACATCTTGTTGGGTCTCCGTGTGGATGGACCTGCGGTAACTGGTACTACAAAATACAACTGGGCTGATATATGCGAAGACCTGCTAGGTCGCAGACCAGGTCCCAAGGATTTACATGGTTCTCATGTGTCCTTAGCATGGCTGCGTGATAATTTCCGAAATTTACCTGCTCACCCCGATGAAGATACGTTGAAGTGTCACACTAGGGCTTTTGTATTAGCTTTGATGAGTGGTTTCCTTTACGGCGATAAGTCTAAACACGATGTGGCTTTGACGTTTCTCCCTCTACTAAGGGACTTTAATGAAGTGGCTCAACTTAGCTGGGGCAGTGCTACTCTAGCACTTCTCTATAGAGAGTTGTGTCGGGCAAGTAAGAGGACTGTTTCTACCATTTGTGGCCCGCTTGTTCTGCTGCAGTTATGGGCATGGGAACGACTGCATGTTGGTCGTCCAGGAAGACTTAAAGATGTAGGTGCTTCCTATATGGATGGCATAGATGGTCCTTTACCAGATCCATTAGGTTGTAGGTAATTGAAATCTATCTTTTCTGTTCAGATTATTTGTACAAATTTAATTTCACTTATTAAACTGCTTGAAAGCTAGGTGGAGGGCTTCCCTGAGTCACAAAGAGAATCCACGCGGAGGACTGGACTTTTACAGGGACCAATTTGACCAGCAGAAAGATGAGCAGGTATAAGACTGGCTTAGATGACCTGCTTTGATTGTTAACTTTAGGAAAGTGTGAGGAATAATCACAGATCAACTACTAATCTGGGCTAACTAAGCACTTGTTCGGAGTTGAGACAATTTAAATACCTGCTGTTTGTTAAACCGGTGCTTAATTATTTCAGTAATGGATTTTCCTTTCTTGTGAAAATCCTCAGTGGCAAATCCGTTAATGATAAAAGAATTACTTACAATGTTAAGCACTTATACTTTATATCGCTTCAGTTTAAGCTATAAGAAAGTGTAGTGATTGGTTACTAATCTCCGTAAGTTACTTAGATATATAGAAAACGTCTTTATTTGTCAAATGGTCCCTTAATAATATTTTAGGATTATGTAAATGACTTGCATTTTCTTTTAAAATGTGAATGTAGGTCATGTGGCAGCCTTACACTCCGGATCTTCTGGCAAAGCTTCCTCTTATATGTCTTAGTGGTCAAAACATATGGCGAACAGTTGCACCTTTAATTTGTTTTGATGTTGTTGAGTGGCATCGTCCTGATCGGGTACTTAGGCAGTTTGGTCTTCACCAAACGATTCCAGCTCCTTGTGATAATGAAAAAGCTCTTCATGCTATTGACAAAAGGGGCAAATCAGAATATGACTGGTCAGCACGTCATAGTCGACACATTGAATTGTGGGCGGCACGTGAGTCCGCTGTTGTTTTCGGTGAGCCAGAATGTAGCCCAATGGACTACAATGATCCATATATGGAATGGTACCGCAAAATTACTAGAAGAATTATTAGTCCTATGAACGAGAGGCGGCCTGGGCAATTTCTACCCACTGGTTTTGCTTTCCAAGTGCTTGTAAGTTATTATGATCAACACTATAAATTCGACGCTTTTCTGCTTGGTTTAATCTCATTAACCAATATAAAATTACAGGTTCAGAGAGTTGCAGCCATTCATGCTCGATCTAAGGCTTCTCTTGAAGAGGCACTTACTGTCGACACTGCGAGGCAAACATTACAAGATATCGTTGATATGTGTGCAGGCGCCCTTCAACTCAATGCGCCTTTAGGCTCATTATCTAATGGTAGGATTTCCATATTCTCTAATAGAATAATTTTTCTGTGAAAATTCTTTTTCTTACTGATTTTTACTTATACGTCGAGGAACTTGGTAACGTATTAGATTGTAACCAAGAGAAGAAAGGAACTGATAATAGCATATAAGATATTTCCTTTCTCCTTAGATGATTAGATATTCAAATTATGCGTTCATGATATGTATATTTAAGTTAATCACATCTGCAGATCATGTTACATGCTCCTGCCCTAATAAGATTTCCGAGACTTGTCTTTTTAAAGATGGTAATTCCTTTGTTATAGGCTCTGCTCCTCAAGCTCCAACTCCTGAACCATTTCTTATGTTACCTCAACCTACACCTACAATGGTATCGCAACAGCCAATATCTAGAGAAATGGAATGCTTACCTTTGAATGATATGGGAATAGATGATGGTCTCTCGGCAGAAACCTTGGAAGTGATGCCAACTGTTCAGGATGTAGGATCTCAACAATCTTTACCATCGGTTTCCCAGAAACCTCTTTTCTGGCCTTCGGGAGGGAAGCTTACTTTCAGTTGGATCTGTGATGTAATGTTGGGATTTGATTGGTCTTCAAAAAACCTTCCACCATGTGAATTTTCAAGTGTTCTGCCTTTAAATGTCCTGGATGAGCTGGTTGCCTCTGCTTCCAAAATCTTGAAAAAAGAGCCAAACTGCGTTAGGATAGATAGTGACAAAGCAAAGGTCGTTGTGGTTGGAGATCTACATGGGCAGCTCCATGACTTGCTAATCCTTATGCAGGATGCAGGATTCCCAGATAGTGATCAGTTCTATGTGTTCAATGGGAATTATGTAGACAAAGGAGCATGGGGTTTAGAAACCTTCTTGCTTCTTTTATCATGGAAGGTAAGCTTATTATCCTTAAATTGAGTAAAATTTGGTATTGAGTTAGTGGTGCATAAGAAGCGGAGACAAATGCTGCTGTTTATTTTACCTTCGTGTAGTATTACATTTGCGTATTTGGACCCCAAAGAGACAGCAATATTTCAATGTCCAAGTCCTGGACTCCAAGATATATTATACAGCTAGGTTTTTCATACCGGAACACAGTCTAATAGTGGCACTTATTTTGTTTTGCTAGGTGTTTCTACCGGAAAGAGTATATCTTCTACGGGGCAGTCACGAGAGTGAAAGTTGTACATCACTGTATGGATTTAAAAATGAAGTATCAATTAAGTATGGAGATAAAGGAGCAGTTGTCTACAAAAAGTGCTTGGAATGCTTCCAATTGCTCCCATTGGCTTCTGTGATTGGTGGAAAGGTATTTACAGCTCATGGAGGTCTCTTCCGCGATATATCAAGCTTTCTCTCTGACAAGCAAGAACGAAGCAGAAAACGCAAGCGAACTCAGAAAAGGCAAGTGGATAACTGTGTTCTTGAAACTGAAAATATACCGTATACCTTGCCTCTTGGCTCGTTGAAGGATTTATCCAAAGTGAAAAGGCGTGTTATGGATCCTCCTGCTGAAGGTTCAAACTTGATTCCTGGTGACATTTTATGGTCAGATCCATCGAATGAGGCCGGCCTCTTTCTTAACAAAGAGAAAGGCATTGGTTTGCTGTGGGGTCCTGATTGCACTGCAAAGTTTTTGCAAGACAATGATCTGAAGGTTAGATTGATCAGTTTTCGCAAAACTAAATTGTCTAAGAAGATCGTACCTAGAAGCATTGAGATTTTCATAGAATAATGCAGAAGTTTTTATTTGCTAAAAAATTATAGTTGGGATATACAATTAGAACACTTCCTCTCCTATTCGTATACATTAAACCAAGTAAGGTGTGTCTGTTACTCTTTCAGCGTCATGATGTCGTTTCTTTCTATGGCAGTTGATCATCAGAGGGAAGGAATCCCCAGACAAAAGGGCAAAACGAGATGGTCTTGCACCAATGAATGAAGGATATGCGAAGGACCATGAAGGCCTTATAACTTTGTTCAGTGCTCCTGATCATCCTCAGTTTCAGGTATGCTCTATTGGATGTTCGAATCTACTATCTTCAGCATGTAGTAAGCGCGATTTAACAAATGATTATCTAATAATTTATTGCTTCCCCTTTCTTCATATATTTGTAGATGTTATGACTTATGTTTGTGCCTCAACAACACAAAGCTAACTACCTGTTGTCTTGTATGCAGGATACAGAGGAGAGACAGAACAACAAAGGTGCCTACATAATTTTGCAAATCCCAGAATATGAGGAGCCTGAAATTCATGTGCTTGAAGCTGCTCCTAGACCAAAGGTAGTTCTACAGTTAATGACGAGATTCCTGATTTTGATCTCTCTTGGTTTATTCTTGATATGTTCTGACATCCACAGGTGGAGGCATACTATGACTACAGAAGCGTGATTCATTCACCCACAGATTTAGCACACAATAGTACTAATTCTTTTGATTCACCATGCTCAGTGCCTGATGAAAAAGATAGTTTGATCTCTTCTGAGAATGTAGAACACAAGTCCATGGATCTTTCTGAAGCTATGGATGTTGATGAGAAAGATGATGTTGATTCAAAGTGCTCAGAATCTAGAGCTGATGAAATTACAGCTTTCAGAATTCTAGCATCTGGTGATAAAGATATGGTTGATTCTTCAGAAAAGACTGGAGATGGATCCAAAGAAGATAACCATTTCGAAGCTGCAGAAATTAGTAAAGATTTATCTGCCAGCAGAACAGAAAATACGTGTGAAGCTACAGGAACTGACGAAAAAGTAGAATCTACACCTCCTAAAGCTAATGACCTAGAGGCGTCGCTAGTTTGTGATCTTCTTGTGCGTGAATGTGGAACATCCGTAAAATCTAGGACAGAGAAAGTCGCAGACATTAAGGCAATGGCAGTTGATAAAATTGCCGTTGAGGCTGAATCCAGAACTGGAGAAGAAAATGATGTTGAAGCCACCATTTCTGCTAAGAATTTGAAAGAGGACACAGAAAAAGGAAGAAGGAGTGACTTTTTTGAGGCGTCAGATAATGTAAGTGAAGAAGAGGCTCGTGGTGCCAGACCAAGAGTAGACGACTGTAGCACCACTGATGATGCTGGAGTGGAAATAGAGATCACATATGATGAGAAACTGGAAACTGCAATAACTGAAATCACAGAGAATAGTACAGCTGAATGTACGGTAGACAGAAACAAAGACATAACCGCCGATGGTGCCGAGAAGTTGGAAGGTTCAATTAGCAAACTCAATTATTCAGAGCCCAGTAAAGATATGGATGAGTCTGACATGAAGGTCGGACATAAAACTAGCTACTCGGCTGTAAATGGTGAGAGCAACACAGACTGTACTGGTTTATCCAAATGTCTAACCAGCAATTCAGGTGGGTCTGAGCCAGTGGTGAAACCTTGTCATTTTAACGATCATGGAGAGTCTGCAGATAAGCCACAGAAAGTAATCAAACTGGTTACCTATTCCAAGCGTAAGTCATCTGACAGAAAACCCATGGTTGTGTCTAGTGAGGATCCCCAACATAAGATCAATGAGACTGTTGATTGTAAGACCAAGGGTGCTCTTGACAAGTCACATTCGCTTCCAAGAAATATGGACTAAGTCTCGTTCCGCTGGTCTTCTTTCCAATGGAGGTAAGCCGTTTCTCTCTTCTAAACCTATCCAGGCTATTACAAAGATCCTTAGCGTCACTAGTCACACCACCAACTTTGTTTTCTGGCAAAATTTGCATGCTGGGTGTTAGTGTCTGTTTTCTCTTGGTAGTCCTATTTGATTAGATTTGTTGGTTTTGGGATTAATAAACACAGGTTCTGCGACATGTCATAACCAACACAGGCATATTCTTACCATGAGCAACACATGCATAAGATTGATACACACCATAGCTCTTTTAATCTCACACGTATTGAGTTACTCTTGCAGACGATGGGCACCTAAATCCATTTTCTCAAAGGCTCTCTGAGAAGAAGAGAGCCAGTGTGGAGTATATAATGGTCATAATAATAGCCTAGCTGGTCAAATCTATCCTAACCGGATCCGCTTTGCTAGTTTAAGTTAGATGTTATAGAGTTTGATTAGCCTGTAATAGTATAGACCTGGTTCCTTTTTTTGAACTTACTGATTTTTTGTATTTTCCTTTCTCTTTTTATTTTTTTTGGTCGTGATATTTTCCTTTCTTAAATTTAAAAGTAAGTTGTCATTTCTCGTCCTTGCTGACTCTGACAAAAAAATATAAATCCGAAAATTCTGGGTCTCGTGTCCTCATAAAAGAAATTATTTGTCATAATTATATGTCTATAAATATTGCCATTCAAGATTGGCAACTATAATTCTTTTTTCTTTCATTCTGTTCTGACTTCTTGCCACAAAGATTTATTATAGAAACCTCAGTGAGTTGCTTTCAGTGGGTCTCGATCTTTGCAATGACCTGTGTGTTCACAATGGGTGTCCTGTTTGATCGGAGTCACATAGAGGATGAACTGTTCAGTCTCTTTATGGTGACTTTGTAAATCCTGAGTCGAGGATGTGAAAAATACTTTGTTAAGAGATACACTACAAATCGTACAAGTTGTTTCTGAAGATATTTGCAGCCCGCAAAAAACAATTAATTCAGTATTCTTGTACTATATAACAAAATGAGCAAAGAAAACGATTTATTTACTTCAGTATTCTCAATCTCCATGGACCATGACTTTTGTTTTGTGTCATACGAAGCCAGTTCACCTACTAAGATCACGTTTTAAAAACAAGGCAAGTTGTGTCACCCGTCAAAAACAAAAATCAACCAAACAAAAGATGAGACGACTCTCTCAAGTAAGCAACGGCTAGCCTTCCTATATAATCACAATGTCACACCATTGGTAGAGAAACAGTATCCAAAACACAACAAGAATGGATCTGTTCTTGATTATAGCCGCTGTGGCAGCTGCCGCAGTCTTCTTCCTCCTCCGGAACACCACCAAGAAGTCTCCCCGGTTACCCCCGGGACCAAAAGGACTTCCTATAATTGGAAACCTCCACCAGATGGAGAAATCTAACCCACAACATTTCCTTTTCGGTCTCTCCAAGCTCTACGGTCCAATCTTCACCATGAAAATGGGAAGCCGTCGCCTCATGGTGATCTCAACAGCTGAACTAGCCAAGGAGCTACTCAAGACTCAAGACCTCAACTTCACAGCTCGTCCTCTCCTCAAAGGTCAACAAACCATGTCCTACCAAGGACGTGAGCTTGGTTTTGGACAGTACACAGCTTACTACCGTGAGATGAGGAAGATGTGTATGGTTAACCTCTTCAGTCCAAACCGAGTAGCAAGTTTCCGACCGGTGAGAGAAGAAGAGTGCCAACGTATGATGGACAAGATCTACAAAGCCGCAGACCAATCAGGAACCGTTGACCTTAGTGAGCTTCTCTTGTCTTTCACCAACTGTGTCGTATGCAGACAAGCTTTTGGGAAGAGGTACAACGAGTACGGAACGGAGATGAGGAGATTCATAAGCATCTTGTACGAGACTCAAGCCCTTTTGGGGACTCTGTTTTCCTCCGACATTTTCCCTTATTTTGGTTTCCTTGACAACCTCACTGGTCTTAGTGCTCGTCTCAAGAAAGCTTTCAAGGAGCTTGACACTTACCTTCAAGAACTTCTCGATGAGACTCTTGACCCCAACCGACCTACACCGGAGACAGAGAGCTTCATCGATCTTTTAATGCAGATACATAAAGACCAACCTTTCTCCGTCAAATTTACTCACCAAAACGTCAAGGCCATGATCTTGGTTTGTTACTCACTCATTAACTTTATATTTTTTTACTAGTTAAGCATTTCTTGTTTGGTTTTTAATGAACTCTTTGGCAATTTGATTAGGATATTGTTGTGCCGGGAACTGACACAGCGGCTGCAGTGGTGGTATGGGCCATGACATACCTTATAAAGTACCCTGAAGCTATGAAGAAAGCTCAAGAGGAAGTGAGGAAAGTAGTAGGCGACAAAGGATATGTGTCGGAAGAAGACATACCTAATCTCCCGTACTTGAAAGCTGTCATCAAGGAAGCTCTACGTCTCGAACCAGTGATCCCCATTCTACTACACAGAGAAACAATCGAAGACGCTAAGATCGGAGGCTATGACATTCCAGCTAAGACCATCATTCAAGTGAATGCGTGGGCAGTATCTCGTGACACAGCTGCTTGGGGAGACAACCCTGATGAGTTTATTCCAGAAAGGTTCATGAACGAGTACAAAGGAGTGGACTTCAAGGGCCAAGATTTTGAGCTCTTACCTTTTGGTTCGGGTCGAAGAATGTGTCCCGCTATGCATCTTGGAATCGCAATGGTCGAGATACCTTTCGCTAACCTTTTGTACAGATTCGACTGGAGTTTGCCTAATGGAATGAAACCAGAGGATATAAAGATGGACGTCATGACTGGACTTGCTATGCACAAGAAAGAACATCTTGTTCTTGCACCAACGACCCACATTTGATCAAGCACTATGACTGTTTTTGGCTCTGTTTTGTTCTTAACCAAATAATGTATTTAATGCTCTTGTTTTTGGACCATTATAAATCTACTTCTGTGTTTTTAAGAGAAGAAGACATCAACCACTTCCACAAGAAGTGAAGCCAAACTAATATAAATTCTTCAATACATATAACAGCAGAATAAAAAGAGCAGACAAACCAAACCGTATTGAATTACCCTTGTTTCACCTTCTTGATGCAAAGCTTCATTTTCAACAAACCAGCATGCAGTAAACTGCACGGGACAAACAAAAAACTCTCTTCAGGTCTTTGGGAGGTCACTTCGAGAATCCTCTTCACTTCTGGTGATTTATAAGTAAGAATGTGTCCATCGAAAATATACGAAAGACGATACGAGAACTTCCCTAACTCTGGAGCAGAGGGTGCAATACGTCTAACAGTAACATAAACACCATGTCGCTCCCTAAAACATTGAACTACAAACAATAGCTTCTCTCTATATTCCCATAGAGCTAAAATCTTGTCGGTTATGTTCATCTCAATATCAAAGGAATGGCCACACAAGAAGGACAAAACCCCGGAATTAATAGAGTGAGTAGAAACAAAATGATCATAGATGCTCTTGTATGAGCCAGTGTAATTGCATCCGAGATTAGGGCAGGAACATGGAAAAAATCTGCATTCCTTTTCGTGACTCGACACTTCTCTGTAAAGGGAACTGCTTGTGCAACCAAACTCAGCATTTCGACATGGAACAAAGACTGTATCGAGAACCTTCTCCATTGAGAAGCATCGTTTATTACCAATGGGTAAATCACAAGCCGGACCAGGGCACTTGTTATCCAAATTGACATAGCAAAAACAGCAAACCAAATGTCCATCATCACACTGAAATGAATTACAATCAAAGTTGTAAATTAACTATCTTAAGAAAAGATTTTAAAGTTGAAAATGAGATGCCAAGCATAACCTGAAAAGTAGGAACAGTGAGTGGCTCGAAGCAAACTGGACAATCCAGAACATCAAGATCCAGCAGTGTTGCCACACGTGTTTTATCATCCAGACGTTGTCTCTTTTGCGAGTGAATGTTTCTCTGACCTTTATCAATGTTTGAGGAACCCTCCATTTAGATAAGCTTAACTTGTAATGGAACTGGAAGCGTAATTTAGTCTACACACATATAGAAAAGATGCCTAAACCCTTGTAATCATGTTCTCCGAAGTCCAAGAGCTGCATGCATGCCACGTGTCAGTTAGCCATACAGGCAAAGCAAAAGCATGTCATTCATTTACTCAGTTTGGGGCAGCATGAAAAGCAAGTCAAACGCCTATCTTCACTTACTCTTTTAACTAGGAGTGGGTATACGGGTATCCATTCTAATTTTGGATTTCGAATTTCGAATTAAGAAATTTAGGGATTGGATTTTTGGGTTTACAAATATACTATTCATTCAGTTATTATAATGAGTTTAGGTCGGGTTCAGTTTGATTAGTATCGGATTTGGTTTGGGTTTGGGTTTGGGTTTAGATTTGGGTTTAGGTTACTAAACAAAATTCAAAAATACCAAAATTATTTCGGATTCGGTATTATCTAAAAAAAATCCAAAATATCCGAACAAAATCCAAAAAATTCAAAACAAAATCCGAAAAACCTGAAACAAAATTCGAAAAATCTGAAAAAGAATCCAAAAAACTTATCAAAACCGAATACACAAGAAGCTTAATAGATGTTTTTATTCAAAATTCAACTTCAAACTTCAAAGTTCAAATCATTTAACCAAAATATTCATTATTATTCGTTTTTCGTATTGGATTCAATTTATTTATTTTTAATTCAAATTATTCGAAATAATAACACAACATGAAAACTTCAAACAATATACCTAACTAAATTATTTATTTTTAACCGAAATATAGCCATAATACCTAAATTGACCACAAATGTTTTTATAAAATTTGTCTAAACTATATGAATATACACGATGTTCAATCTAAACTCTCTTAAGTTATTTTATGTTCCGGGTACTTGTGGTACCTATTCGATTTCGGGTTTTAGAGTTCGATTTTAGTTTTTCGAGTTTAGAAATTTAGTATCCATTTACGTATTTTTAAAATTTCGGATTGTATTTGGTTCGGATAATTTCGATCGGATTTGGTTTGAGTTTGAGTTTCGATTTTTTTGCCTACCCCTACTTTTAACTCACTAGCCCGGTGTATTTGCAATAAAAAATCAAGTTTAACATGAATATGAAAAGAAAAGAAGGATAGATCTGAAGATGAATATGAATCATAAAAAATATTCCTCCATGAAAGGTAGAATTATCAGAGTACTTACATGTCTAAGTTATAGGTTTTGATTGGTAACTCCACATAATGACGTTCTTTATTCATTTTGCAAAAATTTTAGCAACCACAAAAATATTACGGAATATAGAACCATTGTTTTGGCTGAAATTAAGAAGAAAAAAACATTTTGTAATTAAATATGTATTTATATAGATATAATATTTGAATTTTTTTTTACCTCTAACGAAAAATCCAAGCACAAAATTGTATCTTGAAGATAATCTGAATTATATGCTCAGGGTTGACAGCTTAGAACTCCTCTACTGTATCGATTAAAACTGTATTATCATATACTATTTTGCTTTTTGTTATACAATATGACATCTTTTATCCTATTATATTGCATTATGTACTACATTTAGTATCTCCAAATTGCCATTTAAAACTGAACCGGATCTTAATTGGATAATTAGTGTTTTAAAATCATGAGTGACGATTAAATAAATCAAATTATAAACATTTAAAATAGAATTAAAAATATACTCAATAACCGAACCGCACTAGATCTTCTTGAGTGTATTTTTAATTGTATTTTAAATGTTTTAATCTGATTTAATTCATCGTCAATCGTGATTTCAAAACGCTAATTATCCCGTTAAGATTTGGTTCAATTTTAAATGACTATCTGGAAAGACAAAATGTAGTACATGGTGCAATATGATATAATTAAAAAGTTTATGTGATATAACACTGACCAAAATAGTACATGGTATTACACTTTTAGTCGATATAGTAGAGCGGGTTATAAGTTGTTAACCCATATGCTCAAGCTATGAACTACTCAATTAGTACAAGAACACATAAGTCGACCTATACCTTGGCTATTATGGATTATTTGGTAAAAATCGAAATCAGATTCTTTATGCTCATCATCATCGGGAAGTCAATATCAAGGTTACGGAGATCTTTCAAGAATTGGAGCTTTGGTTCAAAGTCCATGCGGAGGAGATTGCACAGCCACATGCTCAAACTAAAGTCAATCAGATGGAATATTATTGGACTCCTCCGGAATGATCAAGTGTAATATTCACGCACATTGGAGTAATGATTCCAATCACTTTGGAGGGGCATGGTTAGCTAGTGATCATCGGGGAATAGTTTTATATCATGCCAGGGATGCGTTCATTGAGACTCCTAATCGAATCATGACTGAGTTGAGGTGTATAATATGGAATTTGCATAGCATAAGGGACTTACACGTGACTGAAGTTGTTATTGTTTCATGTTGTTCCGCTGCGATTGAAGGTATAATGAAGCCACATGCGTGGCCTAAGTATAGAACTTTGATCACTCATATACATACCTTGAAGATGGAGTCTAATACATCATGTTTCAATTCGGATCGAGTAGTTCCAACTCTATAATAGCTAAAAGTGTTACAAGGGATGGGAGGTATCAATCTTATATATCATTAGGTGATCCGGCATGGTTACATAATAGGTTGTAGAGAGAAGCTACACGTGACATCTAAGAATACTTTATTTAAGTCTTGTGATGCATTTTATTTTGGTTTTATATGCTCTTGTGCCTTAGTTTTTTTTTTTTTGGTTAATCTTTGATTACACTATGTTTGACATTCTTTACTCAAATGAATAAAAAAAACAAAAACAAAATGTCTTACCAATCTAGCTTCAATTAATTAATACAATATAATACAAAATAACAGAATGATAGTATTGAAAATATATAATTATATTAGATTTGAATCATTGATAGATCAGTAAATCATATTCATAGATATAATTTATTAAATTTCTTCAATAATATAAGAATTATGTAAAATTTTAATAATTGATTCAGGTAAAAAACCTGTTAGATGTTCTGGAAAAAAAAATTGTTTGTAGTAGAAAAGTTTTGTGTTGTTCACGAAGCTGTGAATGATTTTAGGAGATATATATTAATTTACTTTTGACATTGTTCCTTTAGGGCATCTCCAACCCACCACTAAATTCTACACCAAATCCTATTTTAGTGCAAAATCCTCTCCAACCCAACACTATATTGGACACTAAAATAGTGCAAACCACTTTTTCGCATTGCATCTAGTCCAAAAATTTAGTGTTGCACTATTTTAGTGCTGAACTTTTTTATTTATAAAAAGGTCCTCCATATTTCAAAATCTTTTATTATAAATTTTCAAATATACTTTAAATGCATAATGTTTATTAAAAATGATTAATCAAGTAAATATTTACATTTCTTACATCCATACTATTTCAAAATTTTATATAAATATTGTTTTCATTGGTAATTAAAAACTTAAAATGCAAAAAAAAATTATATAATAGAAGATATAATGACATAAACTAATAATAAACTTTAAAAAACATAAACGGTAGCAAAAGTAAAGATAAAATACAGAAAATAAATGAAAAATAAAAAACAGAAAATAAATTAAAGATAAACAACATAAAATAACTTAATTAATAATTTGTGAGAAAAGAATCAAAGATCACAAAGCTCATTTTTTCAATTCAAAATGACTTAATTGATCATGTGTGAGAAAAATACACTAATGGTGATGCCAAATAGATTGTACTAATTTTATTGTTCTCTGTATTTGTATTTTTTTATTTCACTATGGTGTGCTATGTATTTTTATTTCTATATTAAAGATTTAATTTTAAGTAATTTTTTTATTTGTGAATTATTACTATATCATTAATTTTTTTACTGATAAATAAAAATTAAAATACAAATCACATTTACATTTTCTTGCAATGTATTATTATTTTTATTTAATTTTCTTATAAAAATAATTTCCAAAATTGACTATTATCAATATGTTATACTTTTACTCTATCATTGTTTGAATTTGATAATTCACATCAATTAATTAGATAAATGAAGTACTAGTGGATAAATTTATTTAAAATATATAATGAATGCGTAGAATTTATAATTTTGATAAATAATGGGTATAATTAAAAAAAGAACAAATTGTAATGAAAGTGAATATATCTAGAATATTTTTTTTTTGTAAGAAATAGTGCAATGGGTTGGATTAAAACTCAACACTATTTTATTGCAACACTATTTTAGTGCTTAAAATAGTACAAATGGTTGGGTAACAAATGCTCATGTTATGTCATTTTTTTATATTCTTTTCGTGCGTTTATCCAAAAATTCATTGGTACAGTATTTTTTTTTTATCGATTGATATTTCTGTAGCACTTTCATCCTTTTTCCGAATAAAGCAAATCGATCTATTTTCATGGTGTGTATAGTTTTGCTTTGTTTGACGGTTGCGTAGTAAAACTTATGCCATAATTATTTGTAGCTCACTTTTTATAAAATAATTTAATGTTATTGTTGTGACTGGTCATCGGAACAATAGATCCTTCATAGATTTTGGCTAATACATGTCATTAGCATAATTATTTGAATTCGGTTTTGAACACTCTAATATCCTCTCTCGGATGAGCAGTTGGTATATACATAGAGATTGAACGGCAATAGAGTGCCCGGATATGTGATCTAAAATGGTTAAACCTACATTGGATAATCAACAACTATAGGTACATCTAAAAGATTCCATAAATTACTACTCTAACTAATTTAATTGGTGAAGCATGCAAATTTCATTGATTTTGTAATACCTTTAATTCTGATTGCTTAAATATTTTATTATAGTTTGCAAGTTATCAAACAAATTCAAATATATTTGTTGCTCAACTTGAGTTGAATTAAGTTTACTATTACATGCACATTTCTTCATGCGAAATTAATCTTTAATTACTATTGCGAAAAATTTGTGTTGTAAAATTATTTTGGATGAAAACAAAATCTCCATAAAACACTAGAGAATTATGCGAGATAACCAGGTTGTCGTACATGACCTCAGGTAACCCTCTACTATTAGCAAACCAGATTTCTATGATAAAAAAAAACATGAAAATCTTCATTTATAAGATGCCTTTAGTACCCTTTTGCATTGAGGAGGGATCATTTATAACCCATATGGGAATTTTTCGAGATGGGAAAGCAAGTAAAGGATATGTTGACATATTGGATTATGTGAAATAATGTCTTTGATTTTGTCTAAAAATAATCCCATTAAAAAGATAATGGGAAGAAAAAATCATAATCCCATGAAGAACATTATCATCTATGTTCTTAAAATCACATCGCACATATAAGGCTTCCACTAAAAGGCCCTACAAGGGATGGCCCATATACAACTAAAGAGACACACCCTTATCTATCGACGTGACCCATTAACAATCATCCAAATTCACCAGGAAAATAAATAATCAACATTGGTTATTGGAGTCATAAGCTTCCTCGATCACTGGAGCTCCATCAAGTAAACAATCAATCGGAGGGATGGTCAAAGTCTCTTGAGTCCCATAAGCATTCCAACAAAACGGATCATCTACGAGCTCACCTTCCTCAGGCAAAAGCTCAACTTCGGACATCGTTATATTCGTACAAGCGACTGTGTCACTACACGCGAAGTGAATCGGGGGACTTCTTACATCGTACGTTCCTTTAATGTTACGGTACTCGATATCGTAAACTCGAACCGCAGATGTTTCGTTTCGACAAGCTTTGGTCATGCAATAGTATTGGTCCACGATGATGCAGTTGAGGACGTTCTCCATTTGGATGTTTTCGAAGAGGAGATTTGAGACTGATCCGGTTCCTCCTTGCCAGGTTTTGATTCGTAGTCCGTTGTCGGAATCACGGATCATTGTGTTTCGGACAGTTATGTTTGAAACGCAAGCGTGCGAATGTTGAACGCCTAAACTCCCGATGCTGCGTTTTTTAGAATATTTAACAGTTAAGAGTAATTCTTATAGATATATTTAATCACATTCGACAGTAAGAATATGAATAACTCTATTAAATTCTAGCTCCAAGTTCGATGTTAATTTGTCAACTAGTTACAAAGTTCGATTTTCCAGTGAGTTATTTAGCTAACATCCGTGACTGTGATCCATGTGAAAATAGACTTTAGTAACAAAATCAATTCTAGAAAATAAATAAAATTAACGTTAATATTTTGTTAAAAAGTAGGAGGGAATTTAATGAGAGAAACCTGATCCCGTGACTGGGCCCACAAGTGACACCTTGAATGTCAATATCTGAACAGCCAGTTCCAATCGAAATACAATCGTCCCCTGTTTTCATTTTTTTTTTTTTATCAGTATTCGTTATCAAGTTCCAAAACATATCGAATATAAATTTATTGTCACATTCACACTATATTTGATGGTAAAAACAAAAACAGTATAGTACCGTTGCTAACGAGAGAATTGTAGATGCCAACTGATCTTGTGTTTCCGAGATGAATACCATCAGTGTTCGGACTCAGTTTTGGCGATGAAATTTGGATGTCGTTTATTAAAACTCCTTCGCATCCGTCAAATTTCATGTGAAATTGCGGACTGTTTTGGATTCTCAATCCTTTTACCTCTATATTTTTGCTCATGAAAAATCGAATCATCTACAACAACCAAAAAACAAAAGTCATTACTAAACAAAAACTAAACCGGTCTTAGATTTTGTAACGTGGTTCGGATTAAATGGACGTACCGTAGGACTAGCACATGGTCCGGAGGATGTTGATCCATCTGGTCCCTGAACAAGATTAAAATAAAAACATGTAAGTCCTAAATTTAATTTTTATTTATTTCTCTTATACAAGTGAAATCCGAGGAACAATAGTACGGTTTCTTGTCGTGTGGTCTATTTTGTCATGACCACCACGATATAAAAATTTAAATCTGTAACCAACAAATCTCTTAGGAATATAGAGTGTTGTTAGTAAAGATTTGATTCGGTGGTTTTAACATGATTATAAATGTATAGTAATAAATACCCGGTGAGGTTTGCAAGGTAAGTCCCACCATTTTTGACCGTTGCCTTCGACGGTGCCTTTGCCGGCAAAAGTGATACCGTCTAGGCGGTAAAAAACTAACCACTGGTTTTTACTGTCTTTCTCTGGCCATTCCTCTGGTCCATCTGGTGGCATCAATACTCCATCCAACTTCACAACAACAAAAAAGAAAAATCATTTATTAAAAATACTGGAAAAAGTTGTCTACTATTATTTTTAGTATATGAATTTTATTAAAATAATAAATTGGTGGATTGTTGTGATTATTGATGATTTTTGTCTAGAGACGGCTCATAGAAAAGGTCCAATAAATAGGAGAGTCAAACCTTTAATTTTTAATTTTTGTGTTAAAAGGAATATGTTCTGTTTTTTCACGTCAGACACTAATGCATGGATTTCATTACAAATCCGATTAAGCAAAGTTTAAAATGTTTTTTTTTTTTTAATGGTTTGGCTCACCTGAAATACGAGTCCCGGTTGACATGGACCGGAGAAAATAGTGGAAGTGATTTTAAAAATTCCACCTTCGGGTGCCAAAACGACGCCGGAATCAACAGCACAAGCGGCTTTCCAAGCATCTTGAAACGCTGCCGTATCATCGCATGACCCATCACCCACTGCTCCATACGACGTTACGTCGAAGATGCATCCTCCTGAGTCAGAGTCTCCTGGAGCCGGGTCTGGATTCGGGTCTGGATTCGGGTACGGGTCGGATGGGACTACTTGAGGTGGACTTGCCGTGACTGGAGGAGGAGGAGGAGGAGGAACCGAGAGGCCACGTCCCTTGTGGTAATGAAAACGTCCTTGTGCCATGTAGATTAAATGACCAAAAAGGATATTGGAGATTATGTAAATAACGACAATGCCACTGAATATCCGCATTGCTACTGAAGAAGATGGAGATGAATGAGAACTTGTTGAGAGAGACTAGGTGATTTGAGTCTGTTTATATAGTAAGCAAGAGACAACAAGACAATGGAGTTTGAAGTCTGTGACCATGACACGTGTTGATATTTCGTTGATTCTTGAGTCTATCTCTGTTTTCTTGAGCATGAGGTTTTTAAGGACTGGTTCTTTTTTACTTAAAACAAATATTATATTGTTTTCCCCTTTTCGAGTTTCTTTGTTTTCTCAAATCTTTTTCATTTTTTTTCATTAACCATAAAGTTACGGACCGAGTTCTTTAATCTCATGTTTCCTATATATCTTCAGTTTTATGTAAATTTAAACTTTATAGCAAGTCACTACAAGTTTCATTAGAGCACCCTCAACGAACAAATGGAGAATGTCTTTAGAATTTTTTTTTTACCTAAAATAATAATAAAAAAAAAAAATTGATGAGAGAGGCAAAGATTTGTATCCTCCCACTGACGTCGAAGACATCACTTTTTGTGAATGTCCACATGTGTTGATTTTCTATTGGTTCAATTTTTTTTTTAATTTAAATTTTAATTATTTAATCAAAATAAAAATAAAAAATCTTATAGTATACTTTTACATCCTCTGTCCGTTGAGGGTGCTCTTATTAACCCTCGTTATTCGTCTACAAGCCCCATGCAAAAATATTATCACGTACGGTAATACATTTTGTTTTTTCTTTGATTTTTAGTCAGCATAATTTTCTCCAAGCAATATTCCATATTATGACAGAATTATATAATAGGGAGAAAGGGAACAAAGTGTATTCTTTTACGGAAAGAAAGGAAACAAAGTTTTTTTTTTTTTTTTTGTCGAAGGAAACAAAGTATATAACTAATTAATGGAACAGCGAACAGTATTCTGGTTTTGATCTCGTGATACCTTTAATAATTTTGTAATACCAGCAACACACGTAACTACTTATCAATAGTTTGTCTTGTGATTTTGAACTAAAGCACTCGCGCGAGCTTTGTATCTTTATGACTGAGATGACATTTTTAAACTTGACTATAAATTAACCTGGAATATACTACAAGTCTACAAATTCGGGTGTGATGCTTCATGATAATTGGACAACAACTACATTACTGTTTTAACCATAAAAACTACATTTAGTTGTTGCTTTTTTTTGTGATTAACGTACTTGTTAATCAAACAAATTTTTAAAAGCATGCAACATATATATAATAAGCCTATAAAGACAGTAAATATGATTGTTTAAAACCTTGCTTACATTTCTGAATAAAAGAAATCATCCCGTGTTCTCCATACGGCTGGCTGATCATATCGCTTTCGTCTCAAAAACCTTGCATGTTTAATGTCAATTGTGTGAAATATCCAAAATATTTGCTATAAGAAATGTAATTATAGAGCATTACAGATGTTGTATTATATAGTAATTGAATACCAAATAACTGTAGCAGATAATGATGAAAGGATTGATTTGAAATTTTATGTGTACATTTGCGATGCGTGTGTGCCTCTGCTCAATAATTTAAAGTCGCTTTGTTCGCGTTCTATCTTCATGCTTGTTGCTATTGGAACGTGACAACGTCGCAGATCATTTTTGTTTAACATATAGCCGACTTGAATATTTGTAGGCCATGCTCAAAAATAAAGTTGTATACTTGTATGTGCCAACAATAAACGATATTTCTTTACTCCAATTGAACACTGTTTTTTTACTAATTAGATCGTATTAATTTTAGTTTTGGACTTTTAGGTGAATGATTAAAAATATATAATATTACAGAAACTACATTTTAAAAGTTTTCATGTTCTACTAAATAATTACTGTATACATATACATACATATATCTATATATATATATATATATATATATATATTCATTTAAAAAAACACTACAAGAAAACAGGCCATTTGCGAGGGACAGATTCGACGCAAAGGCGTCGCAAATCCTGGTGTGCGACGACTTTGCGTCGAACCGCTAGCCGTCGCAAATCGCTCGTAGCAAAACAGGAAACGTCGTAAAT
>OVAP01001402.1:0-23045 GCA_900406295.1 Aurinia saxatilis | reverse complement strand
CCATGGTTCACAACCGCCAAGCCGAGCCGCCGACCCAACCGAGAACCGAACATTCGGTTCACCCGAATGACGACGATTAAAATTTGTAGTTGTATGTTTTTTTTATTTTAATTTTCATATTTTGTAAATTTAAATATTTTAATTAANATAATTTAATTAATTACTAATTTAATTTTATTTTTATTTCTAATATTATAAGTAATTTTAATTTTTATAAAATAATTTAATTTTTATCATTATTGNTTTTTATTTCTAATATTATAAATAATTTTAATTTTATACAAAAATATAATTTTTATCATTATTATTAATTATAATATTTCATTTTAATTATGAATTATAAATATGAATGCCTCGCAAACGTTTCCCTCGCAACTCCGTCGCAAACGACTTCGTCGCACAGCCGTCGGAAACGCGTTCGTCGCAACTCGGTCGTAAATCGTGTTTGTCGCACAATCGTCGCAAAATTATTCCTCGCAACTACGTCGCACTATATACCTCGCACAATCGTCGCANGTCGCAACTCGGTCGTAAATTGTGTTCGTCGCACAATCGTCGCAAAATTATTCCTCGCAACTACGTCGCACTATATACCTCGCACAATCGTCGCAATACGGATAATCGCAAATGCCTCGCAATGCCTCGCAAGGCGTCGCAAATGTGCGACGAATTTGCGACGTTTCCTGTTTTGCGACGAGCGATTTGCGACGGACAGCAATTCGACGCAAAGTCGTCGCACACCCGGATTTGCGACGTGTTTGCGACAAATTGTGCCCTCGCAAATCATGTGTTTTCTTGTAGTGTCAGTTAATGGGGTTATTATCATTTTAACTAAATCTGAGCCTGAGCTTGATAACTCGAAAAGATGGGATGTGGTAGAAAGGGGTTGCCTACTTAAACCCCCCCCCTACTATATCGACTAAAGCCGTGAAGCCTTGTACTATTTTGTTTTTTGTCTTACGACATGAACTTTTCGATTCTGTCTAATTGCACCTGTACTACATTTGGTCTCTCCAGATAGCCATTTAAAATTGAACCAGACCTTAACCGAATAATTAGCGCTTTGAAATCACGTTTGTAGATTAATTTAATAAGATTAATAACATTAAAAACAATTGACAGCTATTTTTATCTTTACTATATTGACTAAAGCTGTAACACCCTGTACTATTTTTATATTTGTCTTACGACATGAACTTTCCGATTCTGTCACCTTGCACCCGTACTAGATTTAGTCTTTCCAAATAGCCATTTAAAATTGAAGGGGACCTTAACCAGATAATTAGAGTTTTGAAATCATGATTGCTGATTAATTTAATAAAATTAAAACTTTAAATACAGTGTCTACGGTGTTTACTTCATAAAAAGTAGTGAATAAAGGCCTACCAAAACTAAGAGTCACAAGGTACATATTATTCATTTAGAATGGTAAAACGCAAACACACAAAAACAAACTAATCAAACAATGTTATTTAAATCCAGACTCTTATACGGATCCTAGACGTAAATTAAATGAGTATCAACTTTTGTGTACATATTAGAGTGTCATATTTATATATAGGAACATTAATTGAACTCTGGATGACCCTTGTATGATTATCTAATGGCTAAATAGTCTCTATATAGTCTAAAAATAATAATAGTATTTATGGCTTATAAGAGGGTTTGCGGTGCTTACTTCATAAAAACTAGTGAATAAAGGCAACCAAAACTATATATAAAGTCACAAGGTACATATTATTCATTAAATTTAGTTTCTCACTATTGTCAACGATATAGTTTCTGTGAAGAATCACTAAAAGATTGTCTATGATAGAGTCTTCGATTAGCCATTTAAGCTCACGGAGGAGGGTGACTGATTCAAGTCCGTCATCATCCTCGGTGGAAGCTTCTACGGAGAAAGCTAAATATTTTGCCAAATCGGAAAGTTCATGTCGTAAGACAAAGATAAAAATAGTACAGGGTGTTACAGTTTTAGTCGATATAGTAGAGGGGGTTCTAAACTGTCAATTGTATTCAAATGTTTTTAATCTTATTAAATTAATATGCAAACGTGATTTCAAAACGTTAATTATCCGGTTAAGGTCCGGTTCAATTTAAATGGCTACCTGAAAAGACTAAATGTAGTAAATGTAGTACATGTGCAATCATACAGAATCAGAAAATATATGTACAATTAGATAGAATCGAAAAGTTCATGTCATAAGATAAATAACAAGAGTACAAGAATTTACGGTTTTAGTCGAATTTACGGTTTTAGTCGATATAGTAGGGGAGTTTAGACTATCTCCATTTATAAATAATCCTTAAAGTTGATTAACAATTTTTAATTAATTTATATAACATTAAATTATTTCAGTATTCGAGTATTTTTTTTTTTTTCTTTTTACCTAAGCACTCCGGTAAACAACATGGAGATGAAAGGAGTTTTAGAATTAGACGTTTGTTTCTTCCTCTTTCGAGATCGGTATGACACGTCAGCAACACTGCACAACGTTGCTATATTGTTTCGTCTATGTAACTGAAGCGAAGAAGAAAAGAAGGTATGGGAGAGAAGAAGGTTGAAGAGTTAGAGTACCAATCTGGCTTCGGTAACCACTTCTCGTCGGAGGCGATCGCGGGTGCTCTGCCTTTAGACCAGAACAGTCCTCTTGTTTGTCCTTACGGTCTCTACGCCGAGCAGATCTCGGGCACCTCTTTCACCGCACCTCGCAAGCTCAATCAACGAAGTTGGTTGTATCGGATCAAGCCATCGGTGACACACGAGCCCTTCCAAGCTCGAGTCCCTGGTCATAAGAAGCTTGTGAGTGAATTCGATGCCTCCAACAGCCGTACGAATCCGACTCAGCTTCGGTGGAGACCTCAGGATATTCCTGATTCTCCTACTGATTTTGTTGATGGGTTATACACTATTTGTGGAGCTGGAAGCTCCTTTCTTCGCCATGGGTTTGCAATTCACATGTACACAGCTAACAAAGGCATGAAAGACTCTGCCTTTTGCAACGCGGATGGTGACTTCTTGTTAGTTCCTCAATTAGGAAGTAAGTTTTTCTCCCCAGATTCAAGATTCTCCTTCTCCTTGATCAAATTCTGATGTTTTTGAGTGGCGTGTCTAGGGCTATGGATTCAGACTGAGTGTGGAAGGCTTTTGGTATCTCCTGGTGAAATTGCTGTTATACCACAAGGTTTCCGTTTTTCTATAAATCTACCTGATGGAGACTCTCGTGGTTATGTTGCTGAAATCTATGGGGCTCATTTTCAGCTTCCTGATCTTGGACCAATAGGTATTCATTCGCCTTCTTTTAGATTGTCTTTTTAGTCCCTGTAAGAATCTTATGGTTGGATGTGTGAACAGGAGCCAATGGTCTTGCTGCACCAAGAGATTTTCTTGCACCCACTGCATGGTTTGAGGAAGGATTGCGGCCTGATTACACCATTGTTCAAAAGTTTGGCGGTGAACTCTTTACTGCTAGACAAGATTTCTCTCCATTCAATGTGGTCGCCTGGCATGGCAATTATGTACCTTATAAGGTCAATACAGGTTTATTCATCCCTAGCTTTTAATTAGGGCAGTTTTTCTGAATTTGTCATTCTCTGTGTGCAGTATCAGTTGCAGAAGTTCTGTCCATACAACACTGTCCTTGTAGATCATGGGGATCCATCGATAAATACAGGTAGGAGGGAGCACTAAATATATGCCTCTCTGTTGCTCTTCTTTCAATTTTTGTTATCACTTATCAGTTGATTACTAATACTTTGTACTTCAACTTTTTTGGGGGAATTATTTTCTCAGTTCTTACAGCACCAACTGATAAACCTGGTGTGGCATTGCTTGATTTTGTCATATTTCCTCCTCGGTGGTTGGTTGCTGAGCATACTTTTCGGCCTCCTTACTATCATCGTAACTGCATGAGTGAATTTATGGGCCTCATCTATGGTGCATACGAGGTAAAAAGTTCCTGCAAATCATTTGCTGGCTTCTGTTGTTCCTCCAACTGAAATCTGGAGCTACATTCACCTTTCACAGGCCAAAGCTGATGGATTTCTCCCTGGCGGGGCTAGTCTTCACAGTTGTATGACACCTCATGGTCCAGATACAACCACATATGAGGTATCAATCCATCTTATTCAGCAGCAATCACAAGTTTGACTTCGTTTTTCTCCAAGTTCATATCTACAAACCATTTTTGTAGGCGACAATTGCTCGTGTGAATGCAGTGGCTCCTTCTAAACTCACAGGTACAATGGCTTTCATGTTCGAATCAGCCTTGATACCTAGAGTCTGCCACTGGGCTTTGGAGTCTCCTTTCCTCGATCATGACTACTACCAATGTTGGATTGGCCTCAAGTCCCATTTCTCGCGCATAGGCTTGAACGAGACCATTGTTGAATCAACACAGAAAGAACCAGAAGCTTCCAAGTAAAGAGACTGTAAACTCACATGTATTGTAAACACCTCATCTGTACAGACTTATGTGATATGCTTTACAAAAAGCATGAAGCAAGTATATATGCAAATAAGTAGGCTATATATGCAAATAATTAGACACATCCTTTGTATTTGAAGCTAATATACCGGTAATGAATATAAGCACGCCATTGGGATTCAGACCACAACATCAGTCAGTTTCAATTTCATCTTCATGATACCTACTTGAACTAAGATCTCTTTCTTCGACTGTTCAACCTTCAAAACAGTTGCTTTCTTTCCAAGAGAAGAAACAAACACTGAACTACCGACTTCAGGAAGCTTCTCACTTCCATTTTGCCCAGCAGATTCTGTTAGAACAAAAAATTTAAAAGAAATTCAAGACATAAACCAGATATTAGATATTTAAATTAAAATAACCAACTTATCTAGATACCAGAAATTGGTCGTCTGACTACCACAGATGTTGAATGAGTTCCATTATCTCTATCCTTCGTTGTTTCAACTTTTGATTGGACTTGCGTTGTTCCCTTTGACCGAGAAGATTGTAAAGAAGATGCACGAAACTGTTGCAATGTTCTGCGAAGTGTAGAGCGAGCCATTGAAGCAGCCTGAATCAGTTCTTGTCTTATCTTTAGCCTCTCTTTGATGGCATGATCGTTAATGTTCCTCTGTGCTCTAAGCAGATTCTCATGCAGCTCTCTTGAGAGCCTAGAAGGTAAAAATAAAATAAAAACATAAGCTCATGAATCTTGTTTTATAAGAGTCTTACAGTAGTTAAATCTCTGAAATAATTAAGGGTTGTTACCTTAAATAACGACGTGATTCATTCAAAATCCTCTGGTATTCTTGCTTGTACCGTTCCATATCAAGTATAACATCATTGATCTCAGCACTTGCAGAGCCATAACGTTCACGAGCACTCTCAATGATTTCACATGGAAGCCCCAATCTTTCGGCTATGTTTATTGCATTTGAACGACCTGAAATCATTTTCACACTTAATTTGAAAAACGTAGTAACTCCAATTCCAGTTCAAGGTTAAGATTCTAGATGAGTCTGTAGCTAAACCTGGTACTCCCCATAAGATTTTGAATGTGGGCTTTAAGTTCAGGTCATCAAACTCCATGCAAGCATTTTCAAATGCGGAATTGCTTAAAAATATGTGACGAAAAGAAGAAGTTAATACAATTAAAAATCTGGTTGATCCAAGAAATATGGCTGGTGCAGTTAAAACCTGTATTTAAGCGTCTTAAGCTCTCCGTGATGTGTAGTTGCCATTGTGAGTAGAGAACCGCTTTCTGCAAAAGATTCGAGAATTGCCATCCCTAATGCAGCTCCTTCAAGCGGATTTGTTCCTGCTCCAACCTGTTAATAGTAGCACACGAGTTTAAAGCGGATTCTTACATACAATGGCCTTTTCCTTCTCCCAAAAGTTAGAGAAACATGTCCGGCCTTAAATCTCCCAACTATATATCATGATTAGTCTTTTAACTTACTTCATCTAACAACACAAGTGATCCGCTTGTTGAATGCGAGAGAATTTCCTGCAAGTTAACCAATCAGAGTAAAGGAATCATAAGTTGATGATATATTAAGAGAGTTACATCTTCCAAACCGAGTAAACAATCACGGTTACTGATAATCTTCTAATCCCATTAAATCATGTTATAGATTTAGTGAGTCCAAATTTCATAGGAATGAAGTGTCTTGAGGCGTACACCATGCCAATTTTCTTAACTCTGCCTGGCCTTTGTTCGTAAGAACCATTCACGTGACCCATAACACTAAAATAAGGAGAAATCTGATGAAAGGAATATCTACTGTTGATGAAAGGTGTGGCAACAACAGAGACTCAGACTTACATTAATTTGCTTCAAATGACCAGAAAAGGTAGAAAGTGATTGCAGCAAGGATTGTTCATCACCAATATCAGCATAAATGTTGTCAAACCAAGGTACGCGTGCAGACTCAGATGCTAGAACATAAAGACCTACAAAAAGCATTAAAATCATTGATAAATGAAATCTCTCTCTCCCCGAGGCCTTTATATATTTGGTGTCTTCTGAATTGACAGAAGCAAATAACAGAAGAAAGTGTAAGTTACATATGGCTTACCTGATTTTGCCATCATAGCAGCGAGTCCAACTGATTTTAAGCAAATAGTTTTACCTCCTGTGTTTGGACCAGTAATAACCAAAACTCTAGTCCCTTTAGAGATCTCAAAATCAGCTGGAACTGGCAGAGCTCCTGATACCGTGTCTGCCTGAAAAATCAACCATGTATCTATTAACTTCAGCTAAAGAAATCATGAATCTACTCAATGATAATATCACTATAGAACCTACTTTTTTATGATACTTTATAGTCTCCCGTGCCTTTCTTATGCTTTTCTTGTGTTGGTAAAGCAGTAGAGGATGATAACATCTGGGTAGATACAACAACCATTCTCTTCTAGGAAGCGATTCATCACTAGAGAATTTATTTTCCAGTGTAGAATCTCCAGGAGACAAAGGTTGAACCCCATCTTCAGGTGGTAAGTATATATCAGGATGTGCACCACCATATGCACGACTGTAAGTTGCTCGAGCGTTTATCTAGCAAAAAAAAAAAACACACTCTGAATGTCCTTTCCGAAACTCATGTTGCCTATTTTATTGAGTTTTGCTTAATGGAAAGAGAAATGGTTGGTAATAAAAGCATACTTACCACGTCCAGTTTAATTGAGTACCTCATCACATCCTCGATGTGATCAAGATCCATTTTCATCTGTTGGCTTGCATCAAAATGAACAGAAAGGTCAACAAGCAGAGAGCTATACATGAAAATTCCAACACTAAAAATACTCAGTTACCTTTTCGGTTAGCATCGAAAGAATGTCTGCCTCAGCCTTTGCAACTAATGCCCTCGCACTTTCAAGTTCATCGTTCATAGAGACTGCAGCTATTGGCTCTGAAGCAGTCCCTCCACCTGAACCACTGTAACACATATTACCTTCAAGAGATAGAATTTGAAAATAAATTGATGAAAGATAAGCAAATATGGTCAATGACAATGAACCCTTGATGTACTAAATCGATGATAGATTGCTAAAATAAAAAGAATCTGAATCTTCTATTCTAACTTAAATATAAAAATTCAATTGAACCTGGAAATCAGAAGACCGTCAACAGAAGTACGCTGATTCGAGCTCATTTGTATGCACCATCTTCCGTTAATTACAGTCACTACCTGTACATTATATTTTAACTATTCAACAGAGCCAACTTCAAGAATTGAGGATTTGCTCTTTCTCCTACACCATGTTAAGGGAATGCTTACCATGACAGATTCTTCACTTTTTTGGCTCCTTACAATAGCATCCAGCAGTTGCTGCAGCTGAGAGGCCATAACGGAAAGTTTTCAGACAATTTGTCCTTGACAGTTACATTGCTCAAGACATATTTATGGTAAGCGATATAATATATACACTAAGAACTAAGATCTCAGTGAGTAGTCATAAATTATTGTCTTTTAAGATACTATCTGAAAGATCTTCAAGCAATTTCACAGTTACAAAGGAACACTAAATCCACCTTTCTCTCAAGTGTCAGCACTCGTTGCCGTGATTGTCTCAAGTCGCTACTCTGAAAGAATATAAAAGAGTAACATAAGGATGATGATGAGCCAATGTAATCAAAGTGAGAGAAAGAACAAACCGCAGAATCTTTAATTGTTCCATCAGCGTCTATCACTTGTTCAACCAACTTTACAAACGATCTATTTATCACAGGTAGCATTATCTGCAAAGGAAAGAAAGAGAGAAAATAAGGCATAAACGAGAATGTTGAAGTAAAAGAGTAAAGAGAGAAAATGCAAGATACCATTTCAGATATGGGCATAAACCGTTTGTAGCAGTCTCCATCTCGCTTAATGGCAGCTTTTAGATCAGTCTGCAACTTATCGAAAAAACGAAGAAGAGAAGCCACTTCAAGTGCTTGGTCGGCTCGCAATGATAGCCTCCTCCGAGTACCATGAATACCCGATTCAACCTTTATACAAAATGCGAATAAGTTTAGAAAATCATGAGCAAAAAGATTACTAGTTTAGGGAGAGAGGGTGAGTTTTTACGAGGGAGATATGAATGCTGGAGAGGTCAAGACAGAAGGAACCATGTTGAAGCATTTTAATGGCGGCTTCGGTTTCCTCTAAAAGCTTCAAGCTTTCATCGAAACTCTGGTCAAGAGACCAAAGCTTTTTCTGAAAATCCCCAACAGTGACTATCTTAAGTCAAAAGCAGAGAACCTAAAGGGCTAGAGAGGAAACAAAAAAAAAAGAGAAATCAAAACCTTGGTAGCTTCGCGACCTAAAGAAGTGCGAGCAAAAGAAGCGACGACATCGCAGAGCTTGTCCCATTCCAAAACTCTCAAACTATCGGATTGAGTTTTGGATTTCGATCGGCAAATAAGAGCCGAAGTGAGATTAACGCTGTTTCGGTTTCCGATAGGGTTTCTCACCACTAGGCCACAGCTGCAGAATCCTAATGATAAAGTCTGCATTTTTGTATCACCCAATTTCAATCACTCATATTTTGAACAAATCTCAGATTTCGGAAATAAAACGGGCCGAGCAGAAAAAAACATACATATATATATATATATATATATATATATATATGACTGTGAAGAAGAATCACAATGTGATTAGATAAAACGAGGTCACATTACATAGGGTGCTATACAACAGTGATGAAATTACAAAGGCTGAGTACAACGAATCGAGGTTGAGGAAAGAGGAAGGAAATGAGGAATCAAAGGGTCACGAGAGGCTCTTCTTTGGTTTTGGTGTCATCGGCTGCTGCTGCAGCCTCTTCTGGTTTTGCTGGCTCAGTCTCACCAAAAGCTTTCTTCTCATCAACACTTTCTTCGGTCGTCACAGCCTCTGGAGCTGCCTCAGCCTCTGCAGCCTTGGCTGGCTCAGCCTCAGCCTCGGCGGGCTTGGCTGGTTCAGCTTTCTTCTCTGTCTCTGCTACATCTCCGGCTGACTCTTCCTTCTTCTCTTCAACAACTTCTACTGCCTTCTCCTGTAAATCACACCCGGGAAGAAAAAAAAATCACACATCTTTCACTAAAAACATAAGCATTGGTACAGGTAATTTGTCTAAATGATAAAACCCAAATGGAATCTACAAAACCTGAGAGACAGCCTCGGGTTCAACGTTCTTGGACTCAACAACAACGTTCTCAGTCACGGCAGAGGTTTCAACAATGTCAGACTCCTTTGGTTTGCTCGCACAGCCTCCCATGGTGTTAAACGAAAGAACGGGTGTAAACACAAACAACAAAAATTAACAATGGGAAGAACTGTGGAGCCAAAAATGAAACTCCTTGTTTTTTATCTTTTCAAGAAGCCAAAACTGTTTTTCCTTATTAGAGGCTGAGCAAATGTGGGAGAAGACAACCAAGAGATATATATAGTGGGTGTAGCAGACCTATTTCAGGAAAATGGCTAGAATTTCATGTCACCTTAGATTCTTTGAGGTTCCTCTCTGTCTAACCATCTATTTTACAGGAAAAACAAATCGTATTCTCCACCGTTCCTATTCTACATCTGGATTAGCCACAGTTTCTTCTCCAGCTCCATAACTCCTCACAAGCTCTTCTCTGTGCCATTAGACTCTTGACAGTAGCAACCAAATAGTAACAGAAAGCATATCAAGAGGTGGATACTGCAATAACGTTGGTTAAATAAGCATTGCAGTTAAAATGAAGATGTGAAAAAACAAAAGCCAATATTATGATCAAATCCGGCACAAAATCTCTTCCAGAAATTTGTGATTAGATCACTAATCACTGTTTCGGTAAGATAACAACTGTTTTTAGATCACTGTTCCTCATATGAAATAGTTGAAAATGGCTACAAGCTTTCTAAGGTCAAAAGAATTATTGTTCCTAGTTCAGCTTTCATGACTTCTAGGTAGAAGTCTGCCCAATACGAGCCGGTTTAGCTACCACTTCAGAGGCTTCTCCATTGGGAACGAGGCTTTTGTACATTGACAAAGCTTGAGCAATCATGTTAGCAGGATTCGAAGCAGAGCTCGGAAGCAGCATTGTTGTACCCTAACAAGAAAAATAGTATTGCTATCAGATAATAATCACAAGGAAGGACGATATTAGAAAATCGATGGGCTCAGATAACCAGTATGTTGTGTTTAATTTTTAATTATTTACCTCCTTAGCAATGTTGCCAAAAGCTTGAATGTACTGCTCCGCAATTCTCAAACTGGCAGCCTACATATTGCACCACAATAAAGCATGAGGTCCCAGAACAAGTAAATTTAAACTCTCTAATGTTAGTGCTATGACTAGAAACATAACATCCAACAAGCTACATATATCCCTATCTATATATCTCTTAGCATCTCGAGAAGACCTAATGCATTTTCTGCTGCTGTTAAATCAAACTCTTATCTTAAGGATCGAATGACTGGTGATTTTTGCAAACAGTATTAACACCCAAGTAATCAATATAATTCATTCTACTGAGAAACTGCCGCCTGAACTCATGTACTCACCTCAGCTCCACCAGCTTCCTTGAGGGTCTGAGATAACATGGCCAGTCCCCTGGCTGTTGCTTGTGCCCTAGCTAATATTGCTTCTGCTTCACCTGAAGAGCAACAGTACAACTTCATATAAGACTAAAGAGACACAGAATCACTAGGAGATGGCAAGCATTAGTCAGTTGTGCAGTTTTCAAGGCAGAGAACTGAGTGTTGTGATGACATAAACACACCATTAAACTAAATACAAACCTTGTGCTCGATTCACTTGGTCCATCTTTGATGCTTCTGATTCCAGGATTACAGAACTCTTCTTACCATCAGCAATATTGATATGGGCTTGACGTGTTCCTGTTAAGTTTAGTAAAGCAGATAATTAGAAACAATCGAGCAGGACTGAAAAGGAACTTGGGTAGCTTTAAGCCAGAAATTTGAGCGAAATCGGCTGTAGCAAGCACACTGTTTAATCACATAACATAAGATTTCAAGGTCAAACCATGCAAATTTACCTTCAGACTCGAGAATCTGGGCTCTCTTTTTACGTTCAGCCTCAGCTTGCATTTCCATAGCAGCTTTCACTCCATGAGGAGGCATGATATCCCCTGAACATACATGTATTAGAAATACACAAAAAGGGTATCAAGCTAACACCAGCACAAGAATCAACAGAGTGTAACTTACTTATCTCATATCGCAGGCACTGAAGACCCCAATCTTTTGCAGCAACATTGATGGCTTCCTGCAAGAATAATTCCAAATGTTCACATGTTTGTGTTATCTAACACATAACTACAAATGCATAATGCAGGCCCCAGCTGTATTTTGATTACTGATTACTCTTATCTAAATACAAACTCAGACTCAGTAATCATGAAATGAACAACACAGCTAAATAATCTGAACTGCAATCCCACTAAGTATTAATATGATTTGACTATGAAATCAAAGAAAAGCTTAAAAACCAGAAACCCAAAAGGGCAGAGAACGAACCACTATCTTTTCATTGAGAGTATCACGTTCCTCAAAGGTCTTGTCAAGCGTAATCTTACCCAGCTCACTACGCATTGTGGTCTGAGCCAACTGCACAACCGCGTAAATTGGATTCTCTACTCCATAAGAAGCTAGTTTGGGATCCACTATCTGGATGAACCAAGGAAAAATCAAGATTGGATAGCAAAATCAAACAAAAAAAAAAAGAGCCCAGGATTTGGAATGAAAAACAACCTTGACGTAAAGAACACCATCGATGTGGATGCTAACGTTATCCTTGGTAATGGCAGTCTGATTCCCGATGGGAATAGCTTCCTCCTTGAGGGAATGAACATAAGCAATACGATCCACAAGCGGAACAAGAAAGTGAATCCCAGACGGCAAAGTCTTGACGTATTTACCAAACCGCTCAATCACACAAGCCTTCCTCTCCGGAACAATCCGGATTCCCCAGTTCGTCGGCGGCTTAATATGGTAGCTACAGTAACGAACGATTTAAACCTTAAAATGCCAACTCAAAGCTACATTCCGATCCTCATTTCAAAATCCTAGGGTTAAACAAACCTGTTGTAAGCCTGGCTGGCGAGAGAGCTGAACTTGCGGACGGAGGCGGTAGCGCCGGAGAAAGGTGGAGGCGAGGCGGGAGATTGACGGCGATGATTGACGCTGCCGAGAGAGCTGAACTGACGGACGGTGGCGGTGACGTCGGCGGAGAGTGGAGATTGGCGGAGATACTTGAGAGATTTCACGGCGGTGGAAGCGACGGATCTTGAACGGACGATTTGGTTCATGACTACAAAACTAAGTTTTTCGGTCAATTTTCTTCTTCTTCAATGTCTAACTACCTTTTTACTTTATATACAGACGAAAATACTTGGGGAAGTGGCAAAAAAATAAACGGAGAGATCCGATTGGGTCTTACCCGGGTGATGGATCAAATACTTTCGGATCTTTCTTTAATTTGATCGCCAAGTATTTTTGGCTTTCTCCTAAAGCAAAATATATAAAGAGGTAAGGACATAATCTCATTCTCACAGAAAGAGGTAAGGACATCAAATGAAATACAGTTGACAACAAAAAATATAGAAAGGGGTAAGAACATGATTATCTAATTTTACCCTGTTATTTTAATGAATCCATTTGTGGATGTCTATTATAGGGTCTATTAGCCTAATCATGTAAATTATATAAAACTTGTCTCTCTTATAGAATAAACACACAACCATGTTATTCACAACACGTTATCAGCACAAAACCCTAACCACTGAATATTAAAAAAAAATTATATGTCGTCATCATTCTCCATCTACATCTCATATCTTAAGTAAGATAAGTTCCAAATCGTATATTATTCTTAAGATAGATAGCATTTGATTGTTTGTTTAATTTATGCTTTATCACTTACTGAATTAATTTTATACTTTAATATAATGGTGTTTTGTTTATTAATTTAATTAATTGTTTGATTCATAGGTCATATATACAACGGGTGCAACTGGATGATGTTTTAGAGTAACAAATCTCAGAGTAATTGTAAATTACTCTAAGTTATTCTGAATTTACATCAGTTGATAAAATATTGCATCTATTAGAGGAATAAAAACAATATTACTCTGAAATTTATTCCCCTGTAAAAGAGGAGAGGAATCAGATTACACTGAAAATCTCTACCGTTATTTATTTTATTCCTCTAACTACTATTATTCCATTCATTTTCTTCCACTCAATTAATATTACTCTTGTTTTTCTTATTCCTCTATTTTACAACCAGTTCCGGCCAACATGTCGTCTTTGTCATCCCCAACATAATTAAGCTTTGTCCATTACAAAGTTTTCCACCGTTCATGAGATAAGTAGCACCACAATTTATATTTAATCTCTTTATTTTACTGTTTCACCGATATTTACGTCATTACTATAATATCACTGCTCTTATTATTTTAATATCGATCAATTGATCTAATCTAATTGCTTAGGATAATCTAATTATTTATACTCATTACTGTTTGATTAATTCCCTATTTTTGTTGGGTATATATCCCTTTAAATGCAACTCAAACCTAATTATTAAAAATTTCTTTTCATTGTGTTTTAGATTCAAAATTTTGAACTTGATCGATTGGACTATATCGTGGTTGAAGCAAACATAGATTTTCAATTTGATGATGATGCTGTTTCCAGATCGAGGTAAATCAATATTTTTATTCTACTAATTATTGCATAGCAAATTGGTTATCGAAATATAATTACCATTTGATTTAACATTTTAAATACCACAATAAAATATTGACTTTACTTTATCGTAGATCATGTGCTATATCTATTATATCAATTCATTATCTTGTCATGTATCAAATTTGAGTGTCGTATTTATTGCATAAGTGTTTCACCATTTGATATTAAGTGATAATCGACACATGACTTTATGTTGTATAGTACAAAGTTTTATCATATCAAGTGGTAGAATTGAAGAAATTATAGTACAAAGTTTTACTAAAAAATTATATGTTTAACCGGATTGGTCATCCTTCTTTAATGACAATGCAAAAATATAATAGAAAAATTCATGTAGACACTGAAGAACCAAGAGATTATTCCATCAGATCTATTATATATTGCTTATTTAGAAGTCAAATTAGACATATGACTTTCACAAGTCAAATAATTTGAAATCTAACAATAACAAGGAGATGGTTATGGGTTGATCACCCCCATGTGAAATTTTAGTTACTTTGTGGTCCTAATAAAGACATCGAGTTGATGGACGCATTGACTCGATGGTCACATCTACTAGATTTTCAAATTTATACTTGACATCAAACCACAATGTGGATTTTGCGAGATATACTTTAGAGGAATTTAGTTTGATAATGCTGGTGAATTAACAACACAAGTGTTAAAAAGCCTGAAGTTTATGTTCAAACATAAAATGGTTAAGTGATTCACATCAAGCCAAGAAAGTAAAATTCCCCCATATTATTGGTTTAGGGTCAAACCAAATAGTTTCCATCTGAAAATCTTTGAAAGTGCAAAGTGATCCACCACAAAGATATAAGATGGATATTTAAAAGAGAATAAGAAAATATGTTGGATATGACATATAATTAAAATATTAGAGCCATCCACGATGGATTTATATCAGGCTCGATTTGCAGACTGTCATTTTAGTAAGGCAGCTTATCCAACATAGGAGGGGAGGGAGAAAATAAACAGTTGGAGAAAGAAATTAGCTATAGCAAATTATCAATGATCCTCGAACTAGAGAATATGAACAATAGAAGTCCAAAAGATAATTCAGAGAACAGGGTAACAAAGGCCAGATGCTTTTGCTTACCCAATTAGAGTGACAAAGTCACATATACCAGCTGTAATGCTCCAATTAAATTTGATGTGCCGGAAAGAAAATATAAAACTGGTAGTAAGTCTAAAGATCACATGAAGTGTTATAGACCAATTGGTTCCATATATTAAATTCTCGGAAAATAAAGGGAGCATAACTAAATTGACCAGACTGAGGAAAGAAATATTATAAGGGTTCTCCAGAAGAGACGTAAACATGACATAGAAAGAAATCCAGGTACATGACAAAGAAAAGATCTAGCTAATTATGTCATGTCTGGGATGATGGAACCAAAAAGCAAATCGACGTCGTAATATTTTGCATGCTATGAGCAGTTGATATCAAGGAAAAGAAAGAGGATCATGAAAGAAAATATATGAAAACGTGTACACGAAATTTGGATTGGCCAAAATGGAAAGGAAGAAATAGCTACAAAAGTGAAAGGAGGAAATAGACATCAATATTATAACCTCTGTAGAGATGTGTTTGGATCAGGAGTTCATACACTGTAAGTGTAATACCAGTGGAAGATAGATGAGTCTTTGTGTAAAAGAATAATGAAAATAGTGAAATTGTGAGATATAAGCACATTTGATGTTATGTTTAAAAGATCATGGTGGGATTTTTCATGTGAATGCTCATGACATACACCTGGTCTTGAAGTACCATACTTAGATAAACATGAAAGCAATTTATGGTTTTTTCATGATTGAAAGGTGTAATTTTATACGACATGAAGGAAAGTCAAGTTGGTAAATTTTCATGATGAGCAAGAATAACTCGTATGTATAAGGAAAATGTAAAAGAGAGTTTGAACCTGACGTTTAAATGCAATCAAATATATATTATGTGAAAGGGATGTTATGGATTAAAAATCCACGGTAAAACTATATGCTAGTCATACACGTTTGTTCATTAATATTATGCTTATATGTATCCCAAAATTAAGGATGGTATTTATATGTTTAACATGCATCTCTTGAAGAAGATGATTTTCGAGGGGGGGGATATATATGATAATGACCATGGTTGTACTCTTTTTTTTCTTATCATGGTTTTTATCCCATGGGGTTTTTCCATGATAAGGTTTTAAAGAGACAACAAAACACGCAACTGATGGATACTTAAGGAGGAATTATTAATTACAAATGATGCGTGAAAGTCTATCAGATCACCAAAGTATTGATGATGAATAATTAATATCGAGAGAAGAAGATTGGTGATGCTAATGTGTTTCAAGTGAAGATAAGAAGACTTATTTACCAAGACGCTTCTACTTTCAAGAAATTACCTCATCATACTGGACTACACCGTCTCAAATATTTGAAATCATGTACTCATGAGGGGGAGTGAAAGCGAAGATTTGAAGTCATATACTTAGAGCATAGGCGCGCTGCACTCTTTTTCCCTTAACCATGATTTTTTCCATTAAGTTTTCCTGGTAAGGCTTTTAATGAGGCAGCATCTTACGCACAGTAAAAATTAGTGTTATGTAATAATGGTCATCCAAGGGGAGTGTTATGAACCCATTTGTGGATGCCCACTATAGGGCCCATTAGCCTAAGGGGGGCGTATTGGATCATGTATTTGGAGTGATTTCGTGTGATTTGGCAAATTCAGTGTTATTGGAACATGTATTTTAAAAAACCTTTTAAAAATCAGTGTTATTGGACTAGTGATTTTAACAAACACCATCAAATTCAGTGTTATTGGAAATATTTTAATCATTTGGTTTTAAGTGATTTTAGAGTGTTTTGGATGAGTTTCTTAGTTAAAAATGGAAATACTCAAATCACATGGTTTTAGGTGGAATTTGAAGTGGTTTCATTAAAACTCTTTCAAATCATCAAAACTCTCCAAAACCTCATTAAACATCAAACTATTTCAAACTCATGATCCAATACACCCCCCTAAGCTCATTTAGGAATTGAACCTAAACCCTAATCATGTAAGCTATATAAGGTTTGACTCTCTTATGAAATAAACACACAACCCTATTATTTACAACACATTTATGTATCTCTTTTCTTTTTCAGTCTGATATAACATTAAACAAAGGAAATTTTTTATATTTGCCACAAATTTCACTTGGGGGAATTAGGTCCAATGACCAAAACAAACCTGGTAATTCATTGAATAACAAAAAAAAATGGTAACAATACTTACATATTATATGGGTTTAATCCCATCTTACCCTCTCAGCACATACACACACCTGTCTCCTCTTTCTCTATCACGATAGTTTCTTCTTCTTTTCCCCCAATCCCTCTTCTTTCATCTTCCTCCTCAATCTATCTTCTGATTTGTATCCCCTTCTTCTTCCATCAATGATTATCGCTTCTTCCGTCAATTTTCCAAAAGAAAAGAGACCCCTCCTCCACCATAACCCACAAATAGTATTGATTGATGCCTGCAAATACTAAAATAAAATAAAAATATAAGAAATTTTAGATAATAAAAGCGTTAGGAAATCAGGAAATGAATCAGAGGGGCACGGTTTTAATTATTCAGGGTAGTGGCTTGTGTAAATATCCTAGTTAAAACTATAAAGTTAAAATCACTATTATCTAGACTATCCTTATGGTCAGGCTTAGCCAGTCTAGTTCGATTGATATCCGAGTTAACTCTAACATATATCTTTTCAGAAAGAGAACCTATGGGCTGATCAACCAATCAATCTAGGCATTAAGTTTAGGAAATCAAATTATACTAAACTACTAAATAGTAAAATTTCACTATCAAGTTCTGGATCTCTTACTCTAAGTGGTGTATTAGTAGCATGTTTATCCTATGATTGAATTAAGATCTGATATGAAAGTAAGATTATTAATTATTCATTACACAGCCCTATTGTCTATCTCTCTAACCATGATACCTCCTAGCAAAACCCTATTCGTAACTAGAAAGCTACTCTATCATGCTAAAGATAAACATAATGACAAAGGAAATTGCAATCATATAAATCAAGAGGGTTGAAAATAGCTTCTTTGGAGTGCAGAGATTACAAAATTTGTCCCTGAAAGCAATGACCAAAGTAGACAATAAGAAAAGAAACAATGAAAGGAAACTATAAACTTTTAGCTTGGATGCCTAGAACTTTGTGAAATGATTTGATGTTTTTCTTTGGATTCAGTCGTTTGTATTTATAGGGGAGAGGGTCGAGCAGTTGGCCGAGATAAATCAGGAAGAAGATTTGGATATGAATCCAAATATTTGTGTTTATCTTGCTCCGTTCGATCGATCAATAATATTATAATCGATCGACCATTATCTGAAATGCGTCTTCTGAATATTCCGTATCTTCTGTGATTATCTCCAACATATTCTGATATCTCCTCAAATGCAAAGGTCCTTAACTGAATTTGTTCCCGAAGCTTCCTTGGATTATTGGGCTTTGATTGATCGGTGGGCCTCTCCTCCGGTCGATTGGGCCTTCATCTTATATTGGCTTCTAGATACATCTTCAATGATTTGGGCTTAACTTGTTACTCCTGAGGACAAACGAGATTCCAAGCCCATGTGACAGCTAACTCACGTGGCTTGATTGTCTTAACTCCTCACTTTATTCCAAAACAAACATCTCCTTCATCTGGGTTTGGACTTATGATGTTAATTTGGTGGACTTGATAGAAAATACCCATTTATGACCTAAGATGCATGATTTCTACAAAAACATTTTGCAAACTGAGAAATGTGAAATCCAGTTGTTTATATTCAAAATCAAAAGTTTCTTTGTGAAAATCACCAAAAATCCATATCAAAAACGGTAAAATATCAGCCATATCAGCTATACTATAAAAATCCTATCATATTGTAAATCTACAAATATCTTCTTTATGCATCGTCTCCATGAGGAAATAAAATTTTGGGAATATTTTTTTACGCAATTCCCTGATCCTATGTATTGTGAGCTCTTGGGAGTATCCCTAAAATTCCAACTTATGAGACTCATTAATCACGAGGCGAACACCTCTCTGATTATCCTTCAAAAGTAGATTCAACTTCTCATTGAGCTCACCGATCTTCTTAAATTCCACATTTTTGACCCGTCTAGATTTGTCATTAAGCTCTTCTTCATGTGCCCGTTCACCTCAGAATTATGGCAACGAGTTACCAGCCGCTGTTATTTCACTCCTCAACATCTGTCTTCGCTCTAACTACGATGGACCATAGCTAAGCGAAAGCTGATACTTATTGCTTGTTAAGTGACGATATACTTTATCTAGTACGAACGAAACTCTCGAGTGCATAGTCACCACTTCGAATCTATTAAAATCCTATTCTCTCTTCATAACATAGGGTTCAAACCCTAATTTCCTTCCCATCTATCTATTTCATCTTCGTCACTCGCTATGTTAGTTATTTTAACAAACAATTTACTTTCTTTTACTTATCTGGTCGAGTCATAAATTTTTGGTTCACTTCTGATTCTTTATTTTTTAAGAGTTTGATGTTAAGCAAAAGAATTGGAATTTCAACACTAGGCCGAGAGCCTTATAATATTTTGGGAATTTTTAAAAACAACCACTTGTTAACTACTCCTTTTCATAAATACTACTTTTGGAATATTATCAAAACAACCATCATTTACAAAAGCTATTTTCATTACAAATGACAAAATTGTTAGGGTATAGGGGTTTAGTACTTAGGGTTTAGTAAAATTCAAGATTTTAGGATTGACTGAGGGTTTATAGGTTTTACGGTTTAGAGTTAAATCCTTTTAAAATTAAGATTGAATTTTTAATAACTATTTGGGTTGAATTATTAGGTTTTAGGATTGACTGAGGGTTTATAGGTTTTACGGTTTAGAGTTAAATCCTTTTAAAATTAAGATTGAATTTTTAATAACTATTTGGGTTGAATTATTAGGTTTTAGGATTGACTGAGGGTTTATAGGTTTTACGGTTTAGAGTTAAATCCTTTTAAAATTAAGATTGAATTTTTAATAACTATTTGGGTTGAATTATTAGGTTTTAGGATTGACTGAGGGTTTATAGGTTTTACGGTTTAGAGTTAAATCCTTTTAAAATTAAGATTGAATTTTTAATAACTATTTGGGTTGAATTATTAGGTTTTAGGGTTATATTTTAGGAATTTAGGGTTTATTAGGGGTATAAAAAATTTTGGGTTTAGGATTTTAAGGTTTTTAAATTCTAAATCTTAGACCCTAAACCCTAAAGCGCTATAAATAAATTATACTTAAATAGTGTTATTTTTGAAAATTTACCTCTTTCAATAGTATTTTTGAAAAATAGTGTACCAAAAGTGATAGCTTAAATATTCTCCCTGATATTTTTTCTCATGCTTTTAAATGGAACAACTTTTTTAGAATATGATTTATATTTAGAAAGAATTTTTTTTTACAAAAGTGATAGCAGATTTTTTCGACATAGTAACGGAGTAATTTGAAAAATGGCTCCAAGATGGTGACAAAAACTCAAAGTTCTTTCAAGCCTCTGTCAGAAGTACTAGGGTAAGGAACTCGTTACAATATTTACTTGATGATCACGGAGTTGAACACCGTTCTGACAAAGAAAAAGGGAAAGTAGTTGTTGCATACTTTCAGTCTTTATTCTCCTCGACTCAGCCATCAGATATTCAAGATCTACTGCAGGGGTTTTAAGCAAAGGTTACAGCAAACATGAATCGAGCCCTCATTCGACCAGTTTCAGCCAAAGAGGTCAAATCAGCTGTTTTCTCTATTAAGGCGGACAGTGCTCCCGGTCCAAACGGCTTCACGGCCTACTTTTACCAGAAGTATTGGTCGATAGTGGGCACAAAAATCACACGGGAGGTACAAGAGTTCTTTAGGACCAGTACTATGCCTTCACAATGGAATTTTACTGAGATTTGCTTGTTACCTAAGAAAGATTGTCCCACACGCATGACTGAGCTCAGACCGATCAGTCTCTGTAACATTCTATCCAAAATCATCTCCAAAATCTTGATGGCTCGCTTGAAACCGTTTCTACAACAAATCATCTCGCCCACACAATCAGCATTTGTCCCGGAGAGACTCATCTCGGATAATATTTTAATTGCTCACGAGCTTGTTCATGGCTTGCGTACGCACAAAGATGTGTCTAAGAACTTCATTGCAGTAAAGACAGACATGTCTAAGGCATACGATCGACTAGAATGGAGGTTCATCCGTCGAATGTTGCAAGTGCTAGGTTTCCACCCCACGTGGATTGCTTGACTATGCAGTGCATTGAATCTGTTTCATACACAGTTCTGATCAACGGCACTGCCCAAGGTCTTATTCACCCACGCAGAGGAATACGCCAAGGAGACCCTATCTCTCCGGTGCTGTTTGTTATATGCACCGAAGCGCTGGTCCATATCATTGAGCAAGCGGAGCAACAAGGCAAGATCACGGGCATCAAATTCTCGCCTTCAGGACCAGCCATAACTCACTTATTGTTTACTGATGACAGCCTCTTTACTTGTAAGGCTAATGACTCTCAATGTTCTGCCCTCTTGCGATGCTTATCGGACTATGGGAAAGTATCTGGACAGGTAATAAACTTGGAGAATTCTTCTATAACTTTTGGAGCTGCAATCAAGGCCGATACCAAAGACAATATCATGTCAGTTTTGGGCATTCAGTCAGAAGGAGGCCTGGGAGTCTATCTCGGCCTCCCCGAATGTTTTAGTGGATCAAAACAAAAGCTACTAGAGTATATTCGTGATAGACTGACTAAGAAGTTAAGCGGTTGGTCCTCAAGAGTCTTATCTTCAGGAGGTAAAGAGATTCTGATCAAATTAGTCGCTCTCGCACTCCCTGTCTACGCGATGAGTTGTTTCTGTCTCTCAAAAGACCTGTGTAAGAAGATGTATGTGGCCATTACTGATTTTTGGTGGCACGGTTCTGACAACAAAAAGAAACTCCACTGGGTAAGCTGGGAACGACTCTGCCTAGAGAAGAAAAATGGCGGAATGGGGTTTAGAAATCTGGAACGCTTCAACCAGGCTTTGCTCGCAAAACAGGTGTGGCGCCTATACCACTACCCTACCAGTTTGTTTGCGCGTGTTTTCCAGAGCCGCTACTATGAAAATACTTCAGTTCTTGATGCCAGTATTGGTAAGAGACCATCCTATGCCTGGAGAAGCCTCACTCACGGCAGAGAGCTCTTGCTACAAGGAATGCACAAAATCATCGGGTCCGGAAGAGACACAAAAATATGGACAAAGAAATGGATTTTCGATACTTGTCCCATGACGCCAATTCAGATCAATACCTCAGCGGACAGTTCAAGTGATGTCTCCTCTCTAGTTCAATCTAACGGAACTGAATGGTGTCTCCATTGTCTCAACCTACTATTTTGTGAACAAGATGTTCGTCTCATAACACAGGCTAAACCAAACATGAGGAAGATGGATAGATACATTTGGGGATTTAATCGATCAGGATCATATACCGTGAAGTCGGGTTAGTGGCTCAGCGGACGGCTGCAACAAAAGGAGATTTTAAACGAAGTCGAAGCTTTACCTTCCATCAATCCCATTAAAGAACGATGCTGGGCATTACGAACGCTCCCAAAAATCAAAATATTCCTGTGGAAAGCGCTAAGTGGGGCTCTTGCTGTACCTGATAGGCTTCAGAAGAAAGGCATTTACATTGAGCCTCGTTGTGGTGTCTGTGGAGCTGCTCAAGAGACAATCAATCATATCTTGTTCTCCTGCCCTTTCGCTCGTGAAGTTGATACACAAAGTTTTACCCTTGTAATAAACTGCAAGTGTACAGA
>OVAP01001401.1:0-24232 GCA_900406295.1 Aurinia saxatilis | reverse complement strand
AATATTTGTTCAAAATTCGAGTTTTGATATCATGTGGATTATATTGTTTTTATGTTATTTTGAATGAGACACAACCTTCATGTTTGATGTTAGGGGTTTTTAGGGGGGTTTTAAAAAACTTAAACAAAATAAAACCATTCACAGTTTTGTTTGATGTTTGGTTCACTAACAGATTAATTTGGTTTGATATACTTATGGTTTTAAATGTAGTAATCTATTTTTGGTTTATAGATATGACGCTTTGAGTAAAGGGAAAACTGAAAAGAGAAAATGGGAAAATCAAACAGAAACCCCTACTATAGTCTAAAGAGTTTGGGTAAAATAGTTTGATTAAGAATGAGATTAAGAATTTACAGAAAAGTAAAATAAATGTGATAAATTTGGTTGTTAACAACTATTAAATCTGTTATATTTTTTCTTTATAGAAATGTGATTGGCTATGAATCTATGATGAAACTCTTATGGTTGTGAAACATATGTATAAGAATTTCATATGGTATAGTATAAATTCATCACTTTTTAATATGTAACAAACACATGTGAACTGTAGACGAATATGGTCGCAAAACAGTAATGATAATGCATGAGATTCAACAGCAATAACAAATGTGCTATTCTGGTTTGACATATAGATATAGATAGGTGTATTCCTATAGTCCAAAAATGAGAGAAGAATATATACAATCTATACAACCTGTTAGTAAAAAGAAATCAATCATTATAGGGAGCATATCAATTCTCTATAAACGTACTGCAAAAACCACCAAGTTGGAGACACCTTCATATAGTTAAGTATAATAATTCCAAGCACGCTATTTTTCAGTTCATTTCCTTCATTTTATCACTATCTCACCAGTTTGTTTACGCCAATGGTTGTAAAGTTTATTTTTATTCTTGTATGTAGCTTTTCTGTAAATTCTCAAAACAATAACAAACGCAATAACATCTAAATGAAAGGTTGCAGACTCACCATGTTCACCACCAACTGCAACAAAAATATCAAGCTGAGATGATGCTTAAGAAGTGCAATGGTGGGATAAGTTTGAGTTTTGATAACTCGAGTTGTACTCTGATTATATGTAGCCTGAAAAAATTGTATGTAACCTGAAACATGAGCACAAGCTCCTCTTCGATGGATGTATTTTTCTCGCAAACGCCTTTCTTTTCTCTATAATCTCCAATTCCTGGTCATCTTTTACCTTTGTCATATCCTTACTAAACAAACTAAATAAACCATATGTGGTGCAGTTGAGAATTCTAAATAGATCCATGAGTATATCACCAACATCACTCAATTCAGAGTTAAGTTTACAGAAGAAAGAACTGACCTGCCTTGAAGGAGTTCACTGAACCTGAGTTCTCCAAATATTGTGAGAGAAATCATCGGAAGTACATGTCTTACAAATGGATTCCTTCCCCTTCTTTTAAATGATGATGATGGCTGTGTAGGATTAACAGTAGCAGCATAAGCAGAGGACTTTTGCAAAAAAATGTACCTTTTTGGATACTTGTCATCTTTATATAAAAACAAAGTTAATGACTGCAAGTTAGAACCGACCACAAAATTAGCTACAATTGATTAGTAACTGCATACTTTCAAACTCACAAATGAAAACCAAGACCTTTAAGGCTTGAACCACATAATGAACCAAGCGTAGAACATCATAGGCTTTAACCATTGAATGAACCAAACACAGAACATAGACAAAAACTTCAATAAATTTTGTAAGAAAGAAACCAAACTGAGACAGCGAACGGAAACAGAGAAAGCAACAACCTTTCACCCATAAATGGAAAAAGCTTAACAATTTTGCAAGAAAGAACAAGAGTTGAGGAAAAAATTCAAAACTCCCAACTAAAGCTAAACCACAACATGAAGCAGAAACATAGAAAGCAAACAAAATTGAGACATCTCAAGCAACAAAAGAACAAACTTTCAATCACACAAACAGATACAAAAGCTTCAACAATTTGCAAGAAAGGGACCAATGAACATAAAAGTATGATAACAGTCTGAGATAATTTTAGGGAAAGACAAAACTACTGGTGACCTAACAAAATGGAGAAGAAATACAACCCATCCTTTTATTGAACCAAAAATTATGCAAGTAAGGTTTAAACTAATTTGTTGTATCCAAGAGATAAAAAGCTAAACCCGGATTTATCTTAGTTTGGAAAGCTGTAATCTGAAATAAAGCTTGGAAATTACCGTGTGGGTTTAAGCTTAAACAGAATTGTTTATTTTGAGGTTTGAAAAGACTAAAACTCAAACAGTCAATGTCTCCTTGGATCAGACTGTTCGTCAAGTACCTGAATTACACAATAAACTTGACCAAATGAGCACAAAATTTGTATGATGTAGTACTGTAAGAGCTTTATGTTCCCCCTAAAATTTGTATGATGCAGGAATGTAAGAGTTCAAACATACCTTCGATTGCATAATCAGTTTATGACCATTTAACAATGAGTTTTGATAACACACAAAGTTTTCCCTGCGTTTTAATATAAATATAAAAATACATCACCATGTGTAATGAACATTATGATTTCTTCCAATCCCACCTGTTATTTCTCTCTTAAAATAACAAATTAACTCACTCAAGAACATAGTTGACCTGTGATTCTTAAATCTCAAGACAGAGAGACATATCATCTTAAAAGTTTCAAATCGATACCAAAGCATTGACATCATCAGGAATGACACGCTTCTCTTGCATCAACTTTGTGAATTCTGTCCTATTGAACTTCATGAATCAACTGAAAGAAAGACACACACTTTAATTGTTAGTTCAACTGTCATGAAACAATCAAAAACAACAATTCAAATCAGAATCGAATCTTGAACAATACTCATTTACTAATGCAAACCTGAATGAAAAAATTTGAATCGAAACAGAGTATACACAGCTCCAGCTAAACCTGAAAGTATGCAACTTTATTCTCTAATACGAATCAGAATTTTTTGGAGTTTTACTCTCTCTATTGTTTGAGTGGAAGCCGCAGCAGTCTCCAACAAAAATTTGTAGACCTGAGAGATCACATTCATTTCAAGATATTTGTGAGCACTTCCGGAGAGAAGAAAAATCAAATGCAGGTATGCTGGACCTCTTTCTGTTTAGCAGCTAACAATGACTCCAGTTCTTCAAAACAAATCCTTGCCATGGTGAGTAGATGTGAAGCTGAGATATCTTCTTCACATTACCATCAAATCCAACTACATTCAGAGGCACACACACACGCACAAGATTCAAAACTTGAAGAAAAAAATCAAAGCAAAGTTCTTCTCTTTGAATTAAGTTATGTTCGTATCTTTTTTAATCACACAAATAACAATTTTGTATCTCTTGAATTAGAAAGCGAAAACAAAAAAACAAAAAACAGAATACGATTTCAAATAAAGCTTAAAACTTTACCTAACCCTTTTAGCTCTCTCACGCAAATAGAACTTTCAGTGTCTGAGCTCGCCTGTATCAACACACAGAAGACGAAAAAGAAGAATGGAGTCAGTAATTGTAAGAAGAAGAAGAAGAAGAAGAAGAAATTGGTGAAATGAGAGAAAATGACGAACATTTGAGTGTCGTTTCTCCATAGGCTTCAGATTCCGTTCGAAGCAAATCTGGGTTTGGATTCCGTTCGAAGCTAATCTGGGTTTCGATTCAGATTCCGTTCGAAGCTCATCTCTCTCAAACATGGAGAAATATGAAGTTAAAAGAATTCCCAAATTGGACGGTTTCGGATGGAAAAACTCTTTCAGCCAAAGATCTTCGGTAAAACAAATAACTCTTTTTTCGAACTCATCGGGAGAAGAGAATTTTGTGGAACTCAAATCAAATGGTGGAGGAGTTGATACTTCTCCACAAAATCACCAAAGTGTCGATGAACCCTAATTTAAAAGACATGTCATATTTGGTATTTCCTAATTTACATTTAAGCTAAATCCATGTCAGATTTATTTAACACTAACTTTGTATAAGAAAAAGACAAATCAGCAAAAATCACTTAAACTACATTGGTATTAATAAGAAGAGAGATTGGTGGTACCTTAGTCCTAATATATGCGGGATTCAAAGTGGCTGGTCTTTACGACTTTCCTGTTTCAATTGTTAAAAATTGGTTTTATTGATCAGGTTCAGAGCTAAACCAGAATAATCATCATGATCAAATAATGGAATCTTCTTTTGACTTTGCTCCTTCCTCCTTGCACAAATAATGGTATCCAGCACCGCTTCATCCATAACCACAACCACCACCCCGTACTCACCACCACTACCACCTTCTCTGTAAACACCACCACCACGACCTCATCCGCTGCCGCTTCCTCGTTCAAGGTAATTATCCAGCTCACTAAACCCTTACTCTAAATCTCCATCACATACTAAGCTCGACTAAAGAATCAATCATAAGAGAAAACGAACCTTTTAAGAACACTAGAAGAGCTTAAGAAGAGAGATTAAAGAAGTTATTAGAGATAGATTTTTAAGAAATTAGATGAAATCTTGGAACGGTAAGATACTAAAGTTTATCTTCTTCTCTTTTTTTCTCTAAAAAAGAGTTTCTTCTCTTCATCACCACTTCTCTTCTCTCTGTGTGCTCAAATATGTTGTCCAGCCAAAAAAATAAACAAAACAAAACCCATTAAACGTGAAGAAAGAAAAAAAGAAGGCAGTATGCTTATATAGAGATGAGTACATACAAACTTAACTTGGAGAACAAGTAAAAGACCTAGATACAAAACAAAAACAGAGAAAGCACAACAAAAAACATCCAACTCTCATGTTTTTGTCTCTTTGTCTTTCTTATTGGAGCTATGTGGAAGATAAATAAGAAAATAGAGGCTAAAAAGGAAAAAAAAAAAGGTTAGAGGAATTAAATAGAGGCTAAAAGGAGAAAACAAAAATATTACAGGAACTAAACACAAAGATTTGTAACATATGATTGACAGATGAGATTTATAACTTGAAAAATATGAAAAGAGAGAAGACCTAAACTGAAAAATCAAAAACATAAACAAAAAATCAAACACAAAAATATCAAACAGAGAACAAAAATAGAATAACAAAACAGATCAAACAAAAGAAGAAAGCAACAACATCATTAAATATAAAACATATAATATGAACCTTTAAATACACGATGAGTTATACAAAACAAAAAAGGTCAAAGCAAATATATGAAAATGAAGTACTTACTATGTAGATTTACAATCTCCATCATCATGAGTGGATATTTGTCTCCATATGCACATATAATCTCAACCACATCAGAAGTTAGAACAATGATATAATCAACTCCAAAGAAAGAGAACGGTCTATGTATACATGATCAACCAACTCTAATAATACTTCAACATGAAAATCAGAAAAAGAAAAACACGAACAACACAATAAAACCCTAAAACAACTGAAATATAGCAAAGATAAATAACATCACGTAGAACCCCAATGATACTTCATACTGAAAATTCAGACATGAACAACATAGTAGAACCCTAAAACCATTAAAACTCATACGTTAAAATATTTTCCTCGCGTTCATGGTTTCCATCAACCTGAGTGGATATAAAACACTCTCCATCATCATGAATCTCAACCCTAATAGACATAGATATGGAATAACATGCTACTACGTTGGAAACCTAATACTACTTCGACCTGAAAAATCAGAAAAAGAAAAACAGGAACAACACACACAACTGAAACCTACCAAAGACAAATAACAGCACGTATAGTAAGAAACCTAGAACAAATCTATAGACTAAACTGAAGAAGAAACCTAAAGATATTGTGTTGAAGAAGAAACCTAAAGTACTACTACGATGATGATATGTAGTTATATATAAAGATCGACTACAAATATCCTAATAACCTAATGACCCATATTAAGTTAAGTAGACACGAGGCTAGTATCCAGATATCCACAGTAAAAAGATCCAATTGCAGTCGGATCCTAGGAAGCTCTAGAAATCCCTAAAATCGGTGTAAAAAGAAAAAAAATATCTAAAGAGAAAAAATTCATTAAGGTTAAAATCGTATGCACAATAGGCTGAGGATTAATAAGAAAAAAGATAAGTAAATTGGACTATCCAGGGACAGTTTTTCTCCATATATTCGATCACCAGTCAGATACTAAGAATTTTTTTTTCAAGGGAAGGGTCAATAACCACAAAATTTAATGAAAAAAGACAATTTAAGTCAATTTTCAACCACGGTCCAGAGAATAAATAATGACTTCGTATTTACTCTAGAAGTAAAAGCAATGTTCTGAAAGAGTTGGGCCAATCGTTATTAAAATGGGCCTAAGCCCGTCATTTTATAATTGCCATTCGGCCCATTCCAAATTAGTGTACCACATTCCACTAACGTCACACTCTCCCAATCCAAAAAACAAACCTTATCCATATAACCATCCTACACACAAGCGCCGTACACGTGGCGTCCATCGACGCTTAATCTATTCGGCGACTGTTACTTGATGACTTGTCCGATCTCCACGAGTTCAAGCATCACGTCACAACTCCGATACACCTGAATTCTCATTTTCACCCTTTTCTCCACAACATTCTGAAGCAGAACCAAGATATTTTCTGAAGGGTATAATCGTTAATTGAGAGCATATACGAAGTCGATAAAAATTGACAGAGATTCTCTCTCTCCCTTTTGTTGATCTGTCTGTTCGTGATACTCCCTCTTTGATCTATCCAATCGAATCTTACGAAATTTCAGAGGTAAAAAAGTATCCACTCTTTGTAGTTATCTTGATCATATGTTATAACAGAGATTCATATGATTTTGTGATCATTTCTGTTAGGATAAATATAAATCATAGTTTTCACTTGTGATGATCGAGATGAAAAAGTACACCGATCGTTGTATTTGTGTGAAGATCTTATATAGAAGTATTATTGGAAATCTTTGTGTGACTGGAGATGTGCTAAAAGTTTTCATTTTTGTGGGTTTGAGTGAAGATGAGGTCGCTTCAAGCACCGATTGTTTGTCCTAATGTTCGTCCCAGAGAGTTAGGTGTCTCTGCTTCACTTGTCAACTGCTCTGTTTCGAAACCACGGTTACTCAGGAATCAATTCTTGGGTAACCAGACCAGAAATGTCAAGTCTCAGGTTGGGAAAACAGTCGTTATTCGGAGGTGTAAGAGTATACGTTGTCTTTTCAGCTCGCATTCTAATGGTAATGGAAGCACAGCTGAGAATTTCAACGAGAACGATGAGGATTATGTCAACTCTAGTGTACTTGAAGCTGGTATGTTAGTTAATGTTCATTGCATCTGGATTATCTTCTTGTGTGTTGGTTCTAGTCACCGATGTTTTCTTGGTGTTTTTGTTGTATAGTTGAGGTAAAGAGTGGAGCAGATGGTTTCATGGTTAAGATGAGAGATGGGAGGCAACTTCGATGTGTCCACAACAATCCTCAAGGAGGGAATCTTCCAACTTATGCTCCACATTCTGCCATTGTGTTGAAAATGGAAGATGGAACTGGTCTTCTTCTTCCCATTATCGTCTGTATGTGATTTCAAACTCATTCTTTCGTTTTGTAGAGCTTAATTATCGTGGTCTCAGTTCTCAAATCTGTGTCTTGAATTTCCTTTCTCTTGTTTTTCTTTGCAGTGGAGATGCCTAGTGTGTTACTTATGGCAGCAATGACAAATGTTCAAATAGTATGCTTCTATCTTTCTGGTGTTTTGTTTGAATCAGTCAGGAATGATGAAGAGATAGTTTTATATATTTTCATATTACTGGTCGTGTAGGCAAGACCAACTATGTATCAAGTGGTGAAGGAAATGGTAGACAAATTGGGTTACGAGGTAAGCTTAACGGTTCCTCCCCTCTTTTCTGTCATTCTACCTTTAGCAATACAAAACTCTGACATGGGAAATGCTCCAATTTTTTGTGCAGGTTAGGCTTGTTAGAGTTACCACAAGAGTTCACGAGGCATATTTCGCAGAGTTGTACCTTTCAAAGGTTTGCAACTTTTGGCTTAGAAATGCATCGTATATTCACCTTTTTCAAATGTTTGTTTCAAAATTCTAAATCCGTTATCTATTAGTTTCTCATTTCGGTGTCTTATATAAGGATGCTCTGAATGAAAATACAGGTGGGTAATAAGGCGGATTGTGTCAGCTTCGATCTTCGTCCTTCAGATGCAATTAATATAGCTGTTAGATGCAAGGTATAATTGTGTTACCATAACCATTCACTCGTTCTTTGTTTTTAAGTATGATGATTACACAGAGCTTATAGTATTACTCATTGTTTAAAACTGTGTCGACCTCACTATTTAGGTACCTATCCAAGTCAACAAGTTTTTAGCCTATAGTGATGGGATGAGAGTTATCGACTCCGGAAAACTATCAAAGCAAAAACCTGCTTCAGATGGTTTATTATTTACAGAACTAGACAGGTAAAAATCGTTTGAAACTAATGAAACTAAAGATCCTTTTTGCTTTACAACTTGAAACTCATGTTTACATTGTGTAGGCCAAATGGCCAGCCTTGTCTTGATACAAAAGAGTTTGATCTTCTGAGCAACATGATGCAAGCAGTAAACGAAGAACGGTATGATGAAGCGGGTAAGCTTAGTTTCAACTTCCCCCATTTCAAGATCTCTCTTCTCTTCTAGATACATAATCTTGGAGCACAATTTCTTAGTCAAACCTTCTGGAAGAGTATAATATCTTTCATGAATCTAGATGTGAAAAATGTCAATAATATTGACTTTGGCATATACAAATTTCTGGGTTTTCATGGTCTTTGGGGGTGAAGAATCAATGATCTTGTTTGGTTTTTCTGTGAATGTTGCAGCTGAGTGGAGAGACAAGCTTGGTCAGTTCCAGGCAAAACGCAAGTTAAGGAAATACACATGACAGGTATATGGTAAACTACACGAAGCTCGTTCCTTTCAACTACTTATCCGCAAGCAAAATCACCAATTTTTGCTTCAGACAGGTCGCAGTCGCCGACAACAACAATATTGATATTATTATTATTATATCATCTGTGAATAATAAAGAAAAAGACATTGCCACTTGCCAGATGCTGTGTGTCATCAAGTGGTAGACTAAAAATCTCTAATATGATCGAGATTGGAAAATATCTACACTTGTGCACGTACCATTATATATGTATATGTAGCGTGATCGTGATATGTGTACATCACCGTTTGATCTTTCTCTTCTGTAATATAATCGTAGAGGTTACTCTTAATTAATTTAATCAATAAATTAATTGCATACTTTGACAAAAACAAAAAAAAGTAACAGATTTTTCGTTTCTTGTCCTTTCATCCTTTTGTCTTTGTCACATTATTGGATCCCGATTAGTAGGGCCGCACGTATCCCTCTTGTTAAACAAAATCTCTTTATCATCATCGAATAATTAAAAAACTATGATATAGTAATTTAGGTAAATATCACAATTTGACAAATCTCTCTTGAATCTCGATCATAAGAATAGTCTAGTCGGAACAGAAAACACCAAGAAAATGCAAGAGGTGACGGCAAGTTCCCGTTAATGATCTTTGACATGAAACACAGCAAATCGTCCACGTGTCTTTAATAGTTACAAGCAAGCAAGCAAACAAACAAACAAAAATGACTAACCGCTTTGCAGGTAAGCGAACCAAAAAAGAAAAAAGGAAAAAAAAAAAAGTTTAAAGAATCTTCAAAAACATTTATTGCAGAAAGATTTCTTTCTAATCTTTCCGGCGACCATGAAATTTACATCTTCGATAAACGTATCCTAATAATAACTCCTGAAACAATTCACTTTACTACTACTATCTACCGTTTCAATTCTCAATTTCTCTTTTTTTCTGTCTGAATTCTCAAGTTTTTGATCATGTCCGGTTCTCTTCCCTGTAAGTCTTCTTCTTCATCTCCGGTTTTGTCTCTCTCTCTCTAGGGTTTTGAGATTGTGTATAATAATAGTGTTTTGGGGTTTTATTAGGTTTTGAAGGGTTTGGCAATAATGAACGGAAATCGGATTTGGAAGTATCGGAGGATGAGAAGAAAACACGAATTGGGAGTTTTAAGAAGAAAGCAGCGAAACTCAGACATTCTCTGAAGAAGAGAGGGAGTAGTAACAGGAGGAGAAGTAGTGACAGGGGACTATCTCTTTCGATTGAAGACATTCATGATGCTGAGGAGTTTCGAGATGTGTCTGAATTCCGACAGTCACTCATCTCTGATAATCTCTTACCTCCTAGGCTTGATGATTACCACATGATGTTGAGGTTAGAAAAGGAATATGAGATTTGTCTTGTGATGCTTTTTTATGTCGATGTTGAGATTATGCACATGCTTAGTATATTTCATTTGTATGCAGATTCTTGAAAGCTAGGAAATTTGATCTTGGAAAAGCTAAGATAATGTGGAGGAACATGATCCACTGGAGAAGAGATTTTGGTACAGACACCATTTTGGAGGTATAGAGAGTTATTATTTTCCATGTTTTGTCCATCTGTGCCAAAACCACACCGGTTCCAATTTCGTTGTGCTTCTGATGATTTATTTGGTCCAGGATTTTGAGTTTCCTGAATTGGATGAAGTTCTTAAGTACTACCCTCAGGGATATCATGGTGTTGACAAAGAAGGAAGACCGGTTTACATCGAGAGATTAGGAAAAGTCGATCCAGGCAAACTCATGCAAGTCACTACATTGGATAGATACCTGAGATATCATGTTAAGGAGTTTGAGAAAACTGTAACTGTCAAGTTTCCAGCTTGCTGCATTGCTGCTAAGAGACATATTGACTCTAGTACAACGATTCTCGACGTCCAAGGCGTGGTACATGTCTTTTGTTTAACCAGATTGTTAGAGTTTTTCCTAGTTTGGTTTCCTTTGGGCTCATGTTTTATCTGTGTTTGCAGGGATTAAAGAATTTTGGTAAATCTGCTCGGGATCTTATAATCCAGCTGCAAAAGATTGATAATGATAACTACCCTGAGGTATTGTCCTCTGCTATTGATTTTTATAAGAAAAACCTGTTTTTGAGCATAGTTTAATACCATGTGATATGAGATATATGCAGACACTTCACCGTATGTACATCATCAATGCTGGTTCTGCTTTTAAGATGCTTTTGGGCACGGTGAAATCGTTTCTTGATCCAAAGACTGTCACCAAGATACATGTAACTTAAGCCGCCGTTTCTTCTAATCCACTTGAACACTTCTATTGTAGAAAACTGAATTGCATCAATGTGATCTTGATAGGTCCTTGGCAACAAGTATCAGAACAAATTACTTGAGATAATTGATGCAAGGTTTGAGTCTTAAGTGTTTTGTTTTCTGATCATAACTCCAATATAATTAAGCATCTGACCATATTTTGGAACTTGTTCAGCCAGCTGCCAGATTTTCTTGGTGGTACCTGCACTTGTGCAGATCAGGGAGGCTGTATGAGATCGGATAACGGGCCGTGGAAAGATCCTGAGATACTAAAGGTGGAATGCTACTCTTTATATTCCACTTATTATTGTTCGTTGTGTTTCTATTAAACCAACTATAAAGGATTTCTCACTTTCATGCAGACTGTCCGCAGTGGTGGCGCAATTTGTAGGCATACAGGTGCTCTTGTGAGCAGTGATTCCCAGATATCTTCATCTGATAAGCCAACTTATTATGGGGTGAGGTTTTTAGAAGATAAGTTTCTTGGTGAAATTGTTGGCTGTAACAGTATCTTCCTCTCTTGGCTCAGGTAAAAACTAGTGACACCTCCACAGCAGAGTCGGGTTCTGAAGTGGACGAGATGGCTTCACCGAGAACATATATGAACAGTCATGTACCCAAGTTGACTCCTGTTTCTGAAAATGTAAGCGTTCTCATATACACATAAGTGACATTGCAATGTAGAACGTCTTAGTTCTTAATGGACCTGACATAGTATTATGCTTGTTTTAGATCAAGGCCAATGGTAAAGTGAGTCCTAGTGTTTTATCTGAGTATGAAGAGTGTGTACCAATGGTGGACAAAGTTGTGGATGTTGCTTGGCAGGCCCAAGAGATTCCAAATGCTTCAGAAGGTAAGAACGGAAACCAAATACTTATAGACAATTTAGCCAATTTTAAAGCAACATTCGATGGGTGCCTACTTATAATTGCATCTAGAATATAATGAAATGTGTTGTAGGTCCACAATATACATCAAGTTTGGGAAAATTAGGAAGGGTTAGTGATATGTGGAGGTGGCTAACTGCGTTCTTCCTAAACTTGCTCACACTCATCACGTCTCTGGCTCTACCACAGACTAAAGAACAGTTACAGCTGACTTCTTCAAGTGCTAGAGCTGAGCTGTGTGATGAACCATTCCCAAGGGAATCTCGTCCTCCTTCGCCTTCTCGTCCAAATATAACTGAAAGAGTTATCATTACTTCTGTTGAAAGCAGACTAGGGGATCTTGAGAAACAGATCGAAATACTTCACTTGAGGAAATCTGAGATGCCTCGTGAGAAAGAGGAGTTGCTTAATGCCGCTGTTCATCGTGTGGATGCTCTGGAAGCAGAGCTCATCGCCACTAAAAAGGTATAATTCTGTGATCTGATTCTCAAACCTCTAATTATGCTGATTATGAGTCATTATGAACCTTGTAATAACGTAATAGCGGTCTTGTGTAGGCACTACATGAGGCTTTAATGAGGCAAGAAGAACTTTTAGGTTACATAGACCGGCAAGAGGAAGCTAAGTACCAGGTTAGTCTTCTTTTGCAGCTAATTTGGCTTCACATATATCTCGATATCAAAGTTTTTAACCGTTAGGAATATGATGCAGAGAAAGAAGTCGTCTTGCTGGTGAAGAGAATATAAGGCTGCGAGGAGGTAATTAGCAAAAATTGCTTGTTCAGCGATATTATTACGGAGCATGGAACATTGACACAACTAGGTCGGAAAGCAAAGATTCCAGTCAATATCTATGTATATAAATGTAATGAGTTGTGGTGAGATTTCAATATGATCTCATCTTGTTAAGTCTTTTGTTGAATCAGCTTGTTGATACTCCTATTGGATTCTTCGAATAATTGGTGCTCTTGTCACATGGGATTCTGTTTTGGAGTTTCAAAAGAAAAAGAAAAAGAAAACAATCTATTATGAGTTGTGACATGAATTGTATAATGTATGGTTTTGTGTCGGAAGTGGTATAAAAAGTAAATGGTCTTTGCTTGTTAGAAGAAAGGGAACTCATCGACCATCCACATGTTTATAAGGACCAAACAAAGGACTCGTCACAATTTTCGAGTACGGTTTTCTTCACCCTTTTTACTCATCTGTGTTACAATCTTCCCTTGAAATAAGGAATCATGCCACAAAACATTAGATTAGGCTCACCTAAACTTTAATGAATTGTGAATCGAATCTTGAAAGAAATGCAATATGATATGACAAAACACGATGATTAATTAGGTCGTGATAAGTCTCTATCAAATTTAGTTAGATCTATACTAGCAATTTTAAACCACACTTAACGAATATCAAAGAGAATGTGTTTTTTGTTTTTCAATCAGAATATGAAATACATAAAACGTGAAGATCTCTTAGAGATTTTGTTCTATACTTCTATTAGGTGAGTAGTTTGGTTCATGATTAAGAGCTTTTGTACATATGATTCTATTATCCCAAATGCTTCACGTGGCCTAAGCACAACAATAGTTGGATTCAGTCGCTTGTCATGTCCTAAATGTCATTCAATTATGTGATTACTAAACTTCACCTTTTTCTTTAATCAATATTATTGAAAATAATCAAAGTAATCGTAGAACAACAGAATTGTATTCAAATCAGAGAACTTAACCAATACAGAGAGCTAAGGCTGACTTTGCAAGTGAACCAGCCAAAGTATTGTTTAAACGAGGCACAAACTGAAAAGTAATTGAGATAAAGGAGGTCAATAGATATCAAATATCATAAAGAAGATTCTTGAGCTCGTTAATCACCTCTCCGGAGTTGAGAAGAGTAACAAGGGTTTGTGAATCCGAGAAGACTCTTTCCTTCAAGTGCTTTTTAAGAAAAAGATTTGCGCTAACACAGTTGATCGTGTCTTTGTCTATTACATACACTTTGTGTTAAATATTAGGACCATCTCATGGATCTTAATGTTACCGATAGCAAAAAATGGATTCTCGTCATACTTCTTAACTAATGGAAGAAAACAAATTGATGAAAATAAATTACAACAAAAATATGTTTTTGAAACGGGTGCTCATTTTTATTCCCGGTAATTAAACATATTTTATTGATTTCAAATAGAAAAAAAACAAAATCAATATACATAACTTTCACAATCAAACAAAATCAATCTATCTCTCAGATTTAAATTTTGGAGAAAATTTGGGTTTTGAGTTTAAGCCAGGTTGACATATAAATACTACTAACATATATTTCTGCGTTCTAAACTGATTTAAAACAATTGTATTCCACACATGTTAAGAAAATATATAATATTTCATAATAAATATGTTATATTTTAACACTAAATAATTTCTCATAATGCAAAAGCAGTAGTAATTGAGTATTTAGAAGAACAAAAATCAACAAATATCTCTTGAAAGTTCAATCTATTGTATTAATTTGCATAGAAAGGTTAATATGCTCTAAACTCCAACAAAGAAATCATTTAAAGTAAACAGATCTAACAAAAACATAAGCCAAAAATCATGAACTTCTAAAGTTTATGAAGAGAAAAAGGATTTGATTCTGACAACAAAAATATTAACAACATTACATAGAATGATTAAAATAACATCATTAAATCATGAAGGAAGCAAAAGAAAAATTAAAAACATCTAACGAGCTTACAATTTAATTAGGATGTGATATTAGTTCATTATAACGTTAGAGAAATTCGGGTATGAATCATGATTAAATTAGGGCATTGTACATGTGTGTGCCAAATTATCACACCAGAAGCATGTTTTGCCCTTTCTTTGATAGTTTTTTCTCCTCTAAACTCACCAAACACGTAGGCAAACATAGTTGGACTCGGGCCCTTTCTTTCTCCATCATCTATAATTAATTTCGAAAGTTAGATTTGTGTCACATTCAAATGTTTATAAATAGTTAAGTTTTATCAAAATATAAATCAATCCAAACAAGATTCCATCCTTAGTTTTATGTTTTTCTTCCCCTCGAAGTCGCAATAGATTTTCTTGGTGGTACCTACGACTTCGAAGTTGCAATAGACTTTCCCATCCTTAGAGCATGTCCAATGGGGAGTTTTAGGAAGGGTTTTTATTCTTTTTTGCATTAAAAATAAATCAAAATTGTTATTTCAGAAACTAAAAATAAGGGAGAGTCTCTTATTTAAGAGTTGTTGAGAGGGGTTTAGAACTTCAAACTTATTTTATTAGTAAATTTAATAATTAAAAATAGATAGTAACCCCTCACCATTGGACATGCTCTTAGTTTTATATATTAAATTTAAAAACAAGTTAACCACAAAATCAAATAACGACTATATTTAGTAATGCGGATGATGTGAAGAATCATAATCTTTCAACTCGAAATCAATTTAAGATGTGAAAATGTAATTATGTTATTTTGAATGAATGATATAATTAATATTGTATATGGTTTGATTTTTTTGATAAGAAAAATAATTGTTTTCTTAGATCATTTCCATTGGTTATATTATGGGTGTCTGTAGTATTTGTTTTAATATAAACTAAAGACCCTCTTGAAATGAGAGAAGGAAAACATGCTTCATGCTTGGGAAGACACTAAAGACATTTCTCCCTATGTGTCACTTTCTATTGGTTTCAAATTCTTTATAATTTTTTTAATTCAATTATATAAAGACACACCAATCCCATAAGGCCATAATCAATGTAAAAGCTCTTAGGGCATGTCCAATGATGATCTCTTATTTAGAACTTCTTAAATATAATATTAACATATTTTATTACTATTTTATTTTAGAGTTTTTTGATGGTCTCTTAATTAGTAATCTCATGTATTTATCTCTCCCATTTTTAACAATCCCACCTTATTTTCTTTTCTTTTTCCATTTTTTTTATGTGTAGAATTTAACTAAGAATCCCTTATTGGAGATGACCTTATATTTCTTCAAGAGACTTTAACAGATAGTCAGATACATTTGAAAGAGTTATAAGATTACATTTTTTTTTTTAAAGATTACATATTATTGTACATGATANAAAAAAAAAAAAAAAAAAAAAAAAAAAAAAAAAAAAAAAAAAAATATTTTTAAAAAAAAAAAAAAAAAAAAAAAAAAAAAAAAAAAAGGACAAAATAGTGGAATATATAAAGAGAGAAGAGGCACAACGTCAGAGCGTGAAGCAGAATGTTCACGTGAAAACAGTAACCTCATTTGGCAATCTATTCGCGTCGGAAAATTACTTGGCAGCAAAACCCACGTGGCGATCTAAGGAGTGGCTAGTATTTTTGCTTGCAAGAAATATCAATACAATTTTTTTTTAGTATAAATTAATATATGGTAGTTAAAAGAGTGCATATTCCTTAATCCTCTTAGTTTCGATACGTTATAAAATTCATTGTTACATACTACAAATATCCATAGACTGTATCTCTCTATTGTGAAATAGAAAAAACGTGACAAAATTGTGTTCTCTTCTCTTACAAATTTTCTTCAGGATTTATTCGAATATTAATAATTTAGAACAACATGTTCCACGAATCATATGCCGTGTGTGGTCCAAGTCAAATATATTTTTTAGAAGCAATTCGGATCTTTATTCGGTCTATAATTTATGTAGAATACTTACAACCTTTTAGCTGCCTAAATGACCTCGTATTTTTCTAAGTATAGAGTAAGGGCCTATGTCTTGTGTTGATCACTCTAATTGTTAAAAAAAGCTGGTCGGGGGCTCATTACATTACTAAACCTAAATCAAGTGGTAATGAACAAGGCGATACCAAATTTTTTAAAAAAATAATCAATGAGGTAAAACAACCGATTAATTCTTTCAGAATTAGTGTTACTGTCGAATAGTCTATTCACCAGATTTTTTAGTGAATCAAATTATAACACCATTTCAACTAATCAATGAGATTTAAGTGACTTAAATCCACAAAACGATTTTTTTTCCACTAACCCATCATGACTCTGAAACCATATTTCTATTTCTTTCAAATTTGTGGCAATGTCGCCGCGAAAAGTAGAGTGAGTTCATGGTTCCTAATTTTGACTGAAAAGTCTTTTGGTCGCTTAACGAAAGAAAACTGAACCACTTGGTTAATTTCATTTAATTATTTAGAATGGTATAATATTTTAGGTTTTTTAGAAAATTTGGTAAACTGATTATTCGATGATTATATGCTAGGTGATAAAGGCTCAGATCATCATCCGTTTTTGAAGAGAAAAAAATCTAAATTTTACACTTTTACTTGAAAAATAACTGTGGGGATGATATATATACTTGCCCATGCAATACAAAACATACGTACAGGTGACCTAATCTCATCTTTTTTGCCTACCTTAAAAGCACGAGAACCGAAAAACCAAATGCAATACCGAATACCTAACCATTTAAGTGCTAACATATTGTCATGCAAGCGATTAAGACAAATCCTTCGATATCAGTTAGAGACGATTAGGCTGTTGCAGCTAATTTATATGTAGTTTTCTGTGTTTACGGTAATTCCAGCCTTAAATTTGATTATTTTTCTTTCTTAATAAGATCATCTTAATTAAAATATGCGTTTGTCTACAACAATTCTAGCTTGTATTAGTGTCAAAATAATAGATGGAAGATAATAAATCTCATCTGTTAGTGGGTAGGTCTTTTTTAGTAGAATCATCTCGCATTTGTATTTAATGTATTTGTATACTTTTGTAGACTCGCTATAAAATCAATCTAATCGATTAGATGATTTTAGAAAAAGAGGATATTATTGACTATAAACTACTTTATAATAGATGATGAATTGATTGTTAACCATCTGATTAGAAATTGACATTTAAGTAAAACATCTTTTTAGAATCAATCAAGAAATTTTAGTTTTCATATATATATCTTTTGCTTGAGGTTAGTCAAAACTTCTAAATTTTGTTTTGAAATTTGTCCTAATAATACTAAAAATGCGAGAGTTTGAGTTATGCGTAAACAACTCTTGTTAGCTAGTGTCAACTGGCAAAAAACGACCCCATAATACACACACTGACTGTTAACAATTTAATTAGCCCCACCATAATCAAATATACATTATCGTAACCATTTTGTCCATGTCCAAGACATACCAAATAGAACACTATGACGTTATGTTTTGCCGAAACATGCATATTTATTCTTGTATATATTTTTCATATTAAAAACAAACAAAGAAGTCTCATCTAGTTCAGTTTTTCTTAGCTTATAACAAAAAAAATTCATTTTTAACCATCAACCCGGCCTCTTAGATAAAAAAAAAAAAAACTTTTTTCTTACACTTTTTCAATCATGCGGTCGATACAAAAGTATCGGATTTTATTTTACATTCAACTTTTGTTACCGTACAAAGAATCTCTCAACACACAAAGAATCGATCCCCTTAATTAGTTATTATCAATTTATCATCGACCAGAACTATAATACTGTACTAAGAGAAGAACAAATACCCGTACTAAAGTGGTCCTAGACTAAAGAGGACCAATTTTCACGAGGCCTTGCTTTTGGTTATTTGCTTCCCTTTTTACCGAATCAGATAATGTACCATCTTTTTTTTTTGCTTTCTAGTTTCTGCTAAATCCATATGAATTCAGATGTGGTTAAGAAGAATCTATATTTTACCCCCAATATACAAAATTCATGACTACTATATAACACTACTTGGGTTGTAGGAGAACTGAACAAATTATGATCTAATTAAAACGATTTTTAACATGGGTATTAATCAAATGAAGCACAATTTTTATTGGTATCTAGTAATATTTTCAATGGTTTTTTATTGAATTTATGTGGCCCATCACATACACGACCCTTTTTTTTTTTTTTTCACCCCCTTCTCGTATTTATGTATTCACTATAACGTAAAATTTCAGTGAGTACAAAAATACGAGTATCCACTAGAATTTTTTGAATTCTTATTAAACCAGACTGACCGAATTGCGTGTGTAAGATGCAAGTGGCTGACTAACTACTCTCAGACCACAATTGGCCTCATTCCTTATATATATCGACCCAACTTCACTTATTATCTTCATTAACCTTCTCTTACTCAGAAATAGATATAGAGAGAAAGAGAAATGGTCCAAATGGAAGTAATGCGAATTCTTCACATGAACAAAGGAAACGGTGAAACAAGTTATGCCAAGAACTCCGCCATTCAGGTTGAATTTGTATCCAAAGAACATATTCAAAATAATCTTGTGTACATGTATAACATATATAGTTCTAAACATGAAAATATATAATAATGTTTATGTGCTCTCGCAGAGCAACATAATATCTCTAGGCAGAAGAGTAATGGACGAGGCCTTGAAGAAACTCATGATGAGCAATCCAGAAACTTCGAGCATTGGAATCGCGGACCTAGGATGTTCCTCTGGTCCGAACAGTCTCTTGTCCATCTCCAACATCGTCGACACTATCCACAACTTGTGCCCTGACCTCGACCGTCCAGTCCCTGAACTCAGAGTCTCTCTCAACGACCTCCCTTGCAATGATTTCAACTACATCTTTGCTTCTTTGCCGGAGTTTTACAACCGGCTTAATAACAAGGAGGGTCTAGGGTTCGGTCATGGAGGAGGAGACTCGTGTTTCGTCTCGGCCGTCCCTGGCTCCTTCTACGGCCGTTTGTTTCCTCGCCGGAGCCTTCACTTTGTTCATTCTTCTTCTAGTCTACATTGGTTGTCTCAGGTGTGTTTTCTGATTCTCTCTTTAGTATAATAAAAATAAAAATGTTTAGGAACATATTAGTGAAATAAATTCGTATTTTTCAAAAATTTATTTGCCTAGGATTCTAAAAAAATGTATATGACCAAATCTTACCTATCTACTGGTATATATCATAGTTGTAATTAGTAATTTTGATATGAAAAAGTTAATGATGATAATCATGACATTTTTTCGTAAGAAGTATTGTTTCACCATACAGTACCAAGAAAATATTTACGCAAGTAATATACCTTTTATTAAGGGAAACTTAGTTGCGTGGGAATCTTTCTTATTCGAGAAACCAAAACAAAAAACATAAAACCTAGTGGTTCACACATCATATATACACAAGAAAACACCAATGTGGTCCACATCATTTTCTCGTTGCATCAAAAATATCAAACTTTGTATGGTAAATTGTACATGCTAACAAACTAAACTATCATCCATAAGGTTCCATGTGGTGACGTGGGGAAGGAAAATGGGGTCGTCATAACAGCTGATTTAGACAACAAAGGGAAAATATACATATCAAAGACGAGTCCTAAGAGTTTACACAAGGCTTATGCTCTTCAATTCCAAACCGATTTCTCGGTTTTTCTGAGGTCGCGATCTGAAGAGCTGGTCCCCGGAGGCCGGATGGTTTTATCATTCCTTGGTAGAAGCTCGCCGGATCCTACATCTGAAGATAGTTGTTACCAGTGGGAACTCCTAGCTCAAGCCCTTATGTCCATGGCAAATGAGGTATGTTATTATTGTGTACATGTTAGCATCAATTAGAACCAACATGTAAATAGCTCATAGGGTTATATCTGACCCATATTACTCTATAGAGATCTGACCGTGGAACGTTGCTTGAACAATTACGTCCTCCTAGTAATGTGGCCCATGCATGTGTTCTTTTCCAATTTTGTTGAGTTTTTCTTAAAGTATTTAATTTAGTCAGTTTATGTGAAGACAATTTTAGATAATATGTACAAATAGCTTTGATACCATACACAAAAAACAATAGGTAGTGCCGACCACTAGCTCAAAATTGCTATACCCAATTATTATGTGTTCAACTTTTAAAAAGAAAAAAAAAATAGAGAATCAGTTTAAGGGAAGATAATGAAGAAAACTATCTTTATTAGTTCTTGATGATACAAGTAGTAAGTTAAGGAATTAGAGCCTCCCTATATATCATTACAAAATATAATAACCAAATTTGTTGATTTCTCTATCAAAAGTATTTAGAACTCACTATTGTAGCCTTTTTTTTTTTTCCTAGGATTTTGATCAAACTAATGCTTTTTTTTTTTTTTTTTGGTCACGCTCAAACTAATGCTCATCTTGGGCTTACTCCAACAAAATCTAGAATATTGGATCACTACAAAAATAGCCCAACCATAATATTATTGGATCTAGTCCAAATAAAATTTTACACTTGATCAATATATAAGTCATAACTAAGAGGTGCTTTTTTTTCTTCATCTAAAGGGTATCATCGAAGAAGAAAAGGTTGATGCTTTCAACGCTCCTTACTATGCTGCGAGCTACGAAGAGTTGAAAATGGCGATAGAGAAAGAAGGGTCGTTTTCGATTGATCGGCTTGAGGTAAGTCCGATTGATTGGGAAGGAGGTAGTATCAGCGATGAGAGCTACGACCTAGAACGTTCCAAACCTGAAGCCATAGTTAGTGGACGAACAGTGGCTAAGACCATAAGGGCCGTGGTTGAGCCGATGCTAGAACCTACCTTTGGTAAAAATGTGATGGAAGAGCTTTTTGAAAGGTATGCGAAGATCGTGGGAGAGTACTTCTACGAGAGCTCACCTCGATACGCCAGTGTTATTGTTTCGCTCGTTAGAACGGCCTAATCATGTTATAAAGCTATGCTTGTTTAGTTGTTTACATGTCTTTTGAACTAGAATGACATGCTTTGGTACTTTTCTAATCAACTATATGTAATGTCATATGCTGTGAGAATAATAATAAAAAAAACGTGTGATTTTATCGAAATTTAAAATAAATCAAAGCTAAATTGCTACTTACATATATACTAGTTAGATAAAAGGAGCAAAATGTAGTTAGCTATTAAATAATTAATGGTAAAAAATAAAATATATTTTTTGGAGTAATTTTAATGTTCAAATGTAAAAATTAAAAGGATTTGCAGAATTGTTGTTACAGAAAGAAAAAAACTAAAAGTATTTTGTCTCTATCCCCATTTCTTTATCCACACACTGAATCAGATAGTATACTTAATATATATAAGAAAACGGAAAATTCAATATATATATATATATGTATAACTAACAATGCATTTTTATATGTTCATTGGGGAAAAATACAAAAATATTTCCAAAATCAAATGATTAGTAAATTATCTTTAACTCTTTGTATCATTTTCCTAAATAACTAAGCTCCGGATATAAACTTGTACATACTCTTATGCGCATGATCCACAGCTTATTTATGGTCTGTCCCAAGAACTATTCTAACTACTGATCTCTAGATTTTACATAAAATTTTTACCGGTTAAGTTATTGGTTTTTGGTAATTTTCTGTCCCTAATGAGACAATGGGTTAGCATCTAAACGTTGAAACTCACAATGAGGGATTAGGGGACTGCTTAGAGAAGCATCAGTCGAGTTATTCCAACATGTTTGACAATCACACGTTTATCGACTGTTGATTTTGAAAATGGAGATATTAAATGGGGAATGTGAATTGAGAGTGTTAAAAGTGATGATCACTTTAGTTGCCACTTAGGAGTTGTGTGCCTCAACAAGTGGAAAACAAGTTAATGATCATGGCCACTCTCGTGAGAATGTAGTGCAATACCCCAACAGCCTCTCTTCACCGTCCACGTGTCTCCCATTTGGTGCTTTTGATTCCATTTCTGATGTTCTTTTTGTTTCAACTTTCAGCGCATCACGTCACCTTCCATGACCAAGATAAATTTTATATGAAGAAAGAAATAGTGTTTTTCCATGGCTACTTTTTAATTTACCAAAACACTTTTATTTGTAGAGTCCCTTTATTTGTGGCCGTTGAAATGTTTTCCACATGCCTAATGATGTCTCTAATTTTGTCATGTATCGTGATTAGTTGCACACCAGACCCTCAAACGGAAGGAACTATGTGGTTTAGTAAAAATATATACTATGAGCTGATTTTGGAGGTTTTTGTTGTGGTTGTTGTTAACAGTATATAACTGAATTAAAAGGATTTGGAAAGCCAAATCGGAAGTTACAACTTACATAATTAAATTATGTGGAAAAAATCTGGCACTATGTACTAAAACATCCGTTTTAGAATTTAAACCGCATGAGACATAGAAGAGGGAGAAAAAAGAAAAGTCTTCACAACATTATGTACGTAGGTCGAGGCGGAGAAGACACCACCATCTTCACTAGTTCTATGAAGTTTGGAGGTCTTTATATAATTGAAATTTCACATATTAACAGATAAGATCATCTATTATGATATGTAATGCGAATTGGATCCGTTCCTTATTAAATTAGTATTAAAAGATGTGTTAAGAGATATAAGAGTTGTTAATTCAAAACTAATTGATATTTGAATGTATTGACCAATGATATTTTTTAGCTATTGATTTGAATGACATATCCTATGAAGATGATATTGAATGTATATTCTATGACGATGATCAATAATTTCGGGTTAAGTCAATTTCAGTTCATATTTGAGTGACATAATCACATAAGTTTGGACTATAACTTCAAGTATGGTTTTGTAGACTTCTGATTTTCAGTGAGTAGTAGTAAGTGCATTGAGACAAAAAATTATACATATATTTTTAAGTCTGATTTTATTTCGATGAAGAATTTTTATACTTTTTGTAAGGAATCTGATATTACCAAAAGCAATACTAAAAACTCAAAAAAATCATTAGAAAAATCTCTGTTTTAATTGTTACCCACTACAAGAAAACACGGAAGATCTGACGGAAAAATCTGTCGGAAAACCGTCAGAAAACACGAAAACTGACGGGGATCCGACGGAACATTGTCGTCAGATCCACGTCGTCGGAAATGGAGTCCCGTCGGAAATCTATCGGTCAAGGCCGACAGATTTCCGACGGGTACGAGCCCGTCGGAAAAATCTGACGGTAATTTGACGGACGTATTTCCGACGGATAAATGACGGAAAACTGACGGCCGAATTTCCGACGGCTTTCCGACGGCCAAATTTCCGACGGCTTTCCGACGACCGATTTACGACGGTTTTCCGACGGGTTCTAACCGACGGATTTCCGACAACCGTAACTGACCGATTTCCGACGGGTACTAACCGACGAATTTCCGACGGACAAATAATTTTTTATTGACGGATTTCCGACGAGTGTGTATTGTTTTAGTATTTTTTTGTGATTTTTTATTTGGAAATTATAAA
>OVAP01001400.1:0-24232 GCA_900406295.1 Aurinia saxatilis | reverse complement strand
GTTTATGTTTGATCTTCTTTATATACTTGATCGTGCGAATTCTGAATTCATCTGTTTATGATTATTCGCACAACATAGTTAGGATGACGAACAATAGATAAAAAAAAATGATACGTAGATCATTAGAAATCCAAATGTTTTAAAGCAATACATGACTAAATGAACAAATCGAAATGACATGTTCTTAAAGGTACATGATCAAATGTCATAANCTGTTTATTCATGTAAAGAAATGCCATTTTCTATGTATTTTTATCAGATTTTATTAGTAGTTTGAGTAAGGAATGGCCTGAATTGAGTGATTATATTAGATCAAAGCAATTTGTTACGTTTATGTTTGATCTTCTTTATATACTTGATCGTGCGAATTCTGAATTCATATGTTTATGATTATCTCACAACATAGTTAGGATGACGAACAATAGATAAAAAAAAAATGATACGTAGATCATTAGAAATCCAAATGTTTTAAAGCAATACATGACTAAATGAACAAATCGAAATGACATGTTCTTAAGGGTACATGATCAAATGTNAAAGGTACATGATCAAATGTCATAACATAAGATAGATTGGATAGAGTTGTAGACTTATAGTCGTAAAAGCAAAACTATAGAGAAGATGATTTGTAGTTGTAGACTCAAATTTTATTTTGATGTTGGTGATGATGATGGTAGCATAAGAAAAGCAGCAGGTGTGGGTACAGGCATGGTGGTGGTAACGTCACTTCCAAGCCATAAGAGGACTGAATTCATGGTAGGTCTTTCTGTAACATCCTCTTGAACACATAACAAACCTATGTGAACGAGCTTCATAAGTTGGTTTGTTGGGATGGTGTTACTCGGCCCAGCCAAAGGATCCATGACCTCTGCAGATCTTCTTTCATTCCACCTCCTCCATACCTGCAAACGCATTTTTAAATTTGGATATCTTGAAGAAGACAAAAAAATATATGTGATCAGAAGCTTACAAAAGCTGGAAGGCCTTCTTCTTCTCCTTCCCCTTCTTTTTCCAAGTCTTGGTTTCTTATACCACTTATAATCTCGAGGAGCATAACACCGAAACTATAAACATCAGATTTAGCTGAGAAATGCCCGTGTGTCACGTATTCTGGAGCCATATATCCACTGCATTAACAAAATCACATTAGTTGTAATGCTGATCCAAAGTAAGCAAATCATCTACGTGTGAAACATAGTAGCCATGTCTAGAACAGAGCATATTTACTAGGTTCCAACTACTCTGCTTGTCTGTCCCTGGCTTTCATCCATATTGAATAACCTTGCCATCCCAAAATCTGCAACTTTAGGGTTCATCTCAGCATCTATTAGGATATTGCTCGCCTTCATATCACGGTGAATAATCCTCAACTGAGAATCTTCATGGAGATAATGAAGCCCTCTTGCAACTCCTTCTAAGATTTTGTACCTCACATCCCAGTTTAGAAACCGGCGTTTCTCTTCATCTGTAGATTTTCAAAGAAAAGGTTGTTTCTATTTGTCTGCTAAAAAGTGTTGTGACAAAAATGCAGAAGACTCACCAAAAATGAAGTGGTCAAGGCTTAAATTTGGGACGAACTCGTAAACAAGAATCTCTTCTTTTCCTTCATTACAGAATCCAAGAAGCTTAACTAGATTCTTATGATGGAGCCTTGTCAAGAGTAAGACTTCATTCTTGAACTCCGTATCGCCTTGCCCTGAGCCTCTTGTTAATCTTTTTACCGCTACTGCTTGACCACTTGGTAATATCCCCTGAAACCGATTCTCATGTTTGTTAACTAGACCGCTGAGCCATGTAAAGAATTACAAGTTTCTTTACCTTGTAGACAGTTCCAAATCCACCTTCGCCAAGCTTATTTTCAAGAGAGAAGTCATCAGTTGCATTTAGAATCATTCCAAGATCAAACCGTAACATGGTTTGACAACCATCTGAATCATCCAACGCTGCACATCATCACAAATATATGTCAAAAATCTAACTTTTTTTTTCTTCTCAGAAAGCAGAGGAAAACAGAATTTTTAGTTTATGAATTTCTCTTTTCCTTTTCTTCTCTACTTGCTTGATAGTCCAGTAAACACAAATAGATATAAACGATCCAAATTAAATGAGCGAAAACAAATCATCTCGAGCTAGCATGTTCCAAAGTGACAAAAAACCAACACTAGTACATACGTAAAATAGGTGAATCCACTCATTACTAATTGATTTTGAATTGTACTTTAAAGAACTATACCTTTGACTGCTGTGTGCGGTGACTTTCTCTTCCAAGAATACATTAGACAAACAAATACGAAAAAATTAATGATTCCAGGGACCACAATGATGGCAACGTTTCTTGCTTCAAAACTTTTCTTGTCCTTCCCACAATCTAGAGTAGACTGGGGAGGAGAAGGAGCAGGAGGAGCAAGAACTCTTGTAACATTACCAAAAGCATGATAGTACGGAGAAAGATCCCACCGGAAATAACAGCTAGGCCGACCAACTCCACCTCCTTGCTTTCCCCACGCCTGGTTTTGAAACAGAACCACACATTCTCTAAGACATCGGTTGCAGTCTGTTGGAGATAGATCAGGCGTACATTGCATCAGCGCGTAAACATCTTCAATATCTGTGAACTGTGTTCTTGTGGCGTTATAGTACTTGAGAACAGAGGAATTATCAGCAGTGGAAGCAACCTCGAGCATCCGGTTAACCATTGAATTCCATTCTTGGCTTAGACGGGTCATGTTCACAGGGGTGGTTGCATTTAGATTGTTTGGGTTAGGGTTGATAGTATGAGGTTCGAGCTCGAGCTTGCCGAAAGTCGAGTGGTTGGTGTAACGTAGATTGCACAAAACATCGTCAGGTTCATGTGTGACCCAGGAGAAAGACTCTTTTTGACGCGGACACTTGGATTTTGTGTCCTTAATCACGTGCTCCATACAAGCCTTACAAGCTTCCTTCTCGTAGCCTCGCCTGCATAACCCGACGACATGGACTCTGCTGTTTTCTGTATCGTTGCCAAATGATCCATTGTAGAAACCGCCGTTATCGACGACGTCAGAAGCAAGAGAAGAGAAGAGACGGTCTCGGTTGATACCGTAGTTGACGGTGGAGAAGTCGCCGTAACATAGGTCAGAGGCGTGAACGTATTTTTGGGTTTGTAGGAAGAGAAGGAGAAGCAATTGCAACAGGAAAGAAGTAGCGACAACATTACTCTTTCCCATTGTCGCAAATCATAAAATAAGGCTAAAAAAGGTAATGTTTTGTTCTTTTTATTTTGTATTGTTTACTGTTTCTACTTCGTTATAATTTATAAGAGAAATCCCTAATTTATAACATCACTCTATCGCAAGTTGCAGCTTAATATTTGACGTCGGAGACGGTTCTAGTTGACTAACCACCGAGTCTTTTGTTTTGTTTTTTCTTCAAGTAATATTTTCTTGAAGTAATACCATTTCATAGCAGATTCACGTAAACTAGATTTTGACAAGATTATAATATTACATTAAAAACCACTCCCATTGACTAATCCAAAATAGTACCACACATGAGATCCACTAAAAAATTCGATAAGTGGATCATTCGGCGACTACATTAATCCGGAAAAGATTAGTCATGTGATAATAGCCTGATCAGTAATTAATTTGCCATATTAATTGATTTTTTTAAAATTGTATATATTAAAAATGATATTTATCATATATTTATTATATGTCTATCATAGAGACTAATAATAATCAAAGAAATTATTAAACATCAAACGATATTAAAGAGAAATAATTTAGGATCAACCATGGATGTCTTAAGGTGATCACATAATTTTGTGGATCTTTGTGAATATTTTTGGTATATTAGTTCATTCAAAAAAGTAGATTGTACCTATAATCGAATCACTAGTCCCAAAACAAGCAACTTAATATTTAAATGATTTCGATTTATATCATGCTATATATATATATATCAATTTTCAGCATTTGGATGGTAAAATCACAAGGTTAATATCCTTTTGTGTGAATGAGATTATATTAAGTAACTCTTTTCTATGTGGAAAGCTTAATCTATTATATTTTTTAATTTTATTCAAGAAGAACGACTTTGCTACTAAGATCGTCGGAATTCTATAGTTTGAAGGTTATTAACAAGTGAACTTACTAAGCTCTAAAACCAGCGCTCCTATGTTTGTTGTTTATATATTCTCAAATATTTGTTATTCTCAATTCAGATTTTCGATTTACATGAAATATCAAAGACCATTATTTAAAGAGAGGGAGAATATGTCTTACTCCATAGCTGAATGATTTTATGAAGATCAAAATAACATTGCTCCCTTTACATATATTTTGTTTGATTTACTAGTTACAATATTTGGACACTTTTCTTCGCTTTTTTTTTTTTATGTAATATCCCATAGACTACTCCTTCTTCTTTTATAATAAAAATCTTTTATCATTTGTCTTTTCATTTATCACTTCGAACTTATAAGCAGAGTAAGTTGCTTTTTTGGTTGTAAGAACCACACTGTTACCAGAGTTTATGTGTTTTCATTTGTTCGTATTAAAGTATGGTCTAATACAATAGTTGTCATATGTTATGAGAGGCGTTGTAAGAGGCAGAATCATTTTCACTTTCTTCACTTATCATTTAACTTATTCACTGGTTCTACTAAGTGATGAATATGAAGAACGAAAGCATGGGATTGTCTTAAAAGTATTTATGAGGTATGTGGGTACCTCTCCATAAAATTATTTTATTTCATTACCGTAGAGACGGTTGCAGCTAAACTCCTTCAGATTAAATGGCAGATTCTCCTTGGCCACAACTGCCTGTTAGAAGTTGAAGTCTGTAGAAGAGTCTGACTACAATTGGGAAAGTGTGGTGCTTTCGTTGTGAGTTCGAAGAAAAAGGAATAAAATGAAAAAATACAGATCAGTAATTTGCTGAGAATGAACATTTATGTATTGGTTTAGACAATGAAAATACTAAAGTACTTAATAAATTAAGAAAAAGAACCACATCTTCTACTTTAGATGAACATATATAAGCAGTAACACAAAAAGATGAATCGCGTGAATTTGAAGCGAAATATTTGTGCTAGATCTGCCTTCTTGTAGTGTCATCTATATTCGCATGTGTAGAAATATTTTTTAGGTTCATGTTCTCAGACAATTAGTTGGATTTTGTATGTATGTTGTAAAGTACTTGCCAATCATCTAAATTTACTTTCTTATCCTTAGTTTTAAGATGAAAAAACAAAATGTTACAAAATTTAAATGTGAAAACAAATTAATTTGGTAAAGTTTGATTTTAAACTTCTTTTGTGAACTGCTTGCATGCACGAATATAAAGTTAGACCGAATTTCTCTTCGTCGGAAATCCGTAACAATCTACACTTGGTAAGACACGCATAATTTATTCCCTAGAACTAATATACTTAGTTTGTTTCATAGAAAAAAAGAGCAAAAGACAAAAGGTTTGGACTTTTCTTGGGACTTTGAAATTTAAGATATGTGTAAGCTAGTCTTCTATTGGTTTGAAAATTTGAATCATAAAAATGAACTGCGTATATATACTTATATAATATATATATATATATATGTATATATATAATTTTTGGTTAAAAATCAATAAGGATCTAATAGACATTAAAAATAAACCAACATTTACCAAAACGATATCTTCCTATCTAATTTTATGAAGCGAGAAATCTATATACGAGAAATTTGTATACGAGGAGTTTTGTTGGGGTTGGTTGATTAGAATACGGACGACTTTGGAAATTTAAGGTGGTTTCATTGGTGTTATAATATGTCCAATGATAATTGGTTGGCATTTAGAAAATGAAATGTTAATTCGAACGTTAAATGCATTCCAAAAGAAGCAGCATGGTACTTTCATGGAAGACAAGGATCTTTCAGTAATTCATTTATGGGTCTCAAAATTCTACGAGTTGTATCAAGTATCTATCATCTGACGTGTAGGATCCTTTATAAGAAAAATGAAGTCATGTAATTTCCAAGACGACCATGAAAATGAAGTCAAAATCTTTTATATCAATGTCATCAAATTCTACTTCTGCTTTCATTTCACAATATTTGCCATTCTAGATTTTTCACATATATTAATAAAATAGGTTAAATATGCTTTTATTTGACTATTAAAACTCCAAACTATTTAATATTTTATTTATCTAATTAGAAATAAATAAAAAAATTTTTATTGAAATGGTATTTAAAAATAAGAATGACAACTAAACTGAAAAAGAAATTTTGTCAAAAAGAATAAGTAATGTGAAATGGAGGAAATAGTATATTATGTGACAAGGATCTTTCACTAATTCATTTAGGGGTGTCAAAATTCTACGAGTATCTATCATGTATTCATGTGACGTGTTGGATCCGGTATAAGAACAGTACTTTCTAAGAGGACCATGAAAATGAAGTCAAAATACTGCTAGAATATTGGTCCAATTCCAAAACTGATCAAAGAAAACACAGTAAAACTTCTACTCCCTTTTTTCAGTTTATATGACATCAAATTCTACTCCCCTCTTATCCATTTTGTGCTCTTGATCTTCTTAAAAACCTGATTCATGCTCAAGATTATACTGAAATATATATATATATATTTATCGCATGTCATAGTTTGAATTTTTATAAACTAGATAAATTACTCAAAACTTCTACAACAGATAGAGTGACTATATATACATTCCTAAAAATCTCTTATAAAATTACGAAAACACACGGTTTTCTGGGTTTGGGTGTATATGCTCGGAATGCCTGATCAACTCCGACAAATAGACTGCTAGAGACGGTGGTCGTCCTGAATGGCTATTTTAGGTCTCAGATTTGGGCCGGGAGAGGAATTTATGGTTGTGCAGCGTGAGTTACTAAACTAGTTCGGGAGAAAAAGCATTGCATGAAAGAACTAAGTGGAGTGGTGGACCTTGGAAAAGTCTGCCACGAGCTGGTTAACCTTTATCTCACTTCATCCAAATTGAAACTTTCCTATCCGATAGCTAAGGTTTTTCTCAGACAAGACAAAGAAGACGATGTTCGGCAGTATAGAGGAGTTATAGTCTAAGGTCATTGGGGGATGGCCAACAGTGGTCAAAATTAGTGGTTAGAGTAGGTTCTTAATCTAACCGAGGAGATCGCCGGTTCTCTTCCTACTCCATTTTTTCCAGTGACGGAAATTCTAATTTGGATTCTGAAGGCGTCACGGAAAAAATTCTTTGTCTTTGTTTAGTTCAATTGTCGTTGGTTTAATTTCGATCATTGTAGTCTAATCGATTTTTAAAAAAAAATATCTAGAAAAGATTTCAGATAAAATCTAGAGATCGTTAGTTCGAATGGTTCTTGGAAAATGACCATATAATATACTCGGGTTCCGACTCTGAGAAGATGTATTGGTCTAGGCCCAAAATCTCTTGGTAACTCAAAAACAAATTCAGTAAAGCCACTAAATCGATGCATAACCATATATTTCCAGCTGAACGGTCTTGCGATAATTTAAAAAGACTTTACAACAAATCCAAAAAGTTTGAGAATTTATAGAACTTAAAAATATTCCCATTATTTTGTTATGAAACTTCTTACAAACATTTTCTCAACCAGTGGATCATTTTCCTCCTGTACACATTGCCTTTGACAATTGACTCTGTTTTATTATTTGGGTTTTTCCTTATAAATACTTCTTGTTCTTTAGTTAATATATCACATTTAGGGGTAAAAACATTAATACATGTTTTATTAACCATTGGACCAAGAAGAATTTTATATTTATTACGCGTTTTGAATTACATGGTAGTAGAAATTTAGATTTATAAATTATAATGGCATTGATCAAAATCTAGTACTTAGTGGTTTGTGATAGAACTGATCAAAATCTAACTTCGTGTATATTAAAATGATGTTGACAGAATATTCAATATAAATATTGTTTTGGAAACTTGAATATAAACTTGTGACTTTGCGATGTAAAATTATTTGAATTATGTTCACAAGACTCCAAACTCATATTTGGGGTTGAAACAAAAGGGCAACTTTTTCCAAGGTGTGTATTAGAAATTTTGAATGGCCATCTCTTGAGTCAACCAGTTGTCCAATATGCCATTATTCTCAATTGTAAACTCATTTCAATAAAATCGCTAATCTCCCGTTCTTAACAACTATAACGAAGATGTCCCTCTCACCTTTCCTTCTTCTTCTTCTCCTTCAAGCCCTCAACGGCGTTAAAGCCGGCTTCGTCTGCACCGGAAGCTCCTTCAACAGTAGTAGCTACCGCGAAAACCGGGACTCCCTCTTCTCCTCTGTATCAACTGGTGTCATCACTAAGAAGGGATTCTACAATGGTTCACGCGATGGAGTTCACGTTCTTGCTCTGTGCAGGAGAGATTATGAGCAGCAACCTTGTATCAACTGCCTCGAAAAAGCGATAACACATATTAAAACAAGTTGTTCTGATAAAGTTGAATCGTTCGATTGGAACAGTGACGATGCACAACGTGTTTCTTGTCTTGTACGTACGGCTAATCACTCAACTTTTGGGAAACTTGAGCTTGGACCAGCTACGAATGACGCGAGCCCCGTTGATATTGACTCATCTACTAAGAACCTGACCCTTTTCCGCCAAGAATGGGAATCAATGGTTAACCGGACACTCAAGGATGCAACAATTGGCAATTCTACCTCGGTTCTCAAGTATTATGGTGTTGGGAAAGCAGAGTTTACTGAGTTTCCAAAGGTTTATATGATGATGCAATGCACGCCGGACATAACTTCTGGGGAGTGCAAGACATGTTTGGAAGAGTCTGTTTCGTATTTTAAAGAAATGTCTTGGGGAAAACAAGGAGGTGTAATTTGTCGACCGAACTGTGTTTTCCGGTGGGATCTTTATGATTTTTATAATGCTTTTGCTAATGTTAGAAGCGTTCCTGCGCCTCCCCGACCTTTTATTCCTCGACAACAAGCAAGATCTGTTGCTAGCCTGAAAGGTATTAAAACAAGTGATCATTTTCACATATAAAATTATAGGAGATTATCATAACTGAGAAAAGCTATTTTGCAGGAAAAATCATCGCCATAATTGTGGTACCTACCGTGATTAATTTATTCGGGCTTATTGGTCTGATTAGAGCTTATAGTCAAATGAGAAAATCAAATAAAAGAAACAATGGTACGTTCTCATGCTTTTCAAAAAACAAAAACAAAACAGCTTTGCTCATAGGTTTTTGTTTTTCAGGAAAGTTGGCATGTGCTGAGGATCACCATGATTCTGATGGCCAATTTATCCTACGGTTTGATCTTGGCATGATTTTAATTGCAACTGATGATTTCTCCTCTGAAAATGAGCTTGGCCAAGGTGGATTTGGTACAGTCTATAAGGTGACAACTAATTAGACATTTTTATGTTAATAATTTGGTTGTTAAGATCTGTCATCTTTTAGATGAAATTTGAGAAGTGAACTTGTTTTAGGGGGCATTACCAAACGGGCAAGAAATAGCGATTAAGAGATTAACAAGAGGTTTAGGGCAAGGAGACATTGAGTTCAAGAATGAGGTCCTACTCTTGACAAGACTTCAACATAGGAATCTAGTTAAGCTTCTTGGCTTCTGTAACGAAGGAGATGAAGAGATTCTTGTCTACGAATTCGTCCCAAACTCAAGCCTTGACCATTTCATATTCGGTGAACCGTCAACTTTCTGAAGACTGCTACCTTTTTATTACAAAAATTTTAGCAAACATAATTAAAAGCAAACTCATCTTTGGAAATTTGTAGATGAACACAAACGTTGGCAACTTACTTGGGACGTTAGGTGTAAAATCATAGAAGGAGTTGCAAGAGGACTTCTTTATTTACACGAAGATTCTCAGTTGAGAATTATTCATAGAGACTTGAAGGCGAGTAACATTCTCTTAGACGCTGAGATGAACCCTAAACTTGCGGACTTTGGGATGGCAAGGTTGTTCAACACGGACCAGACTCGAGGAGTGACAAAAAGAGTAGTTGGAACCTAGTAAGAAAATGCTCTGTTTCCAAATTTAGACAAAGAAACTGATGCTTTGACTTTTTTACTTGATTAACAAAAATTTTAGATGTTCGTGGAATCAGGATCACCATTAAACTGATTTTAATTAGGATATTGTTGGATTAGGATCAGCCCTCATGTTCCTGTTTCTTAATTGCAGTGGCTATATGGCTCCTGAATATGTTAGGAACGGACGATTTTCTGTCAAAACAGACGTTTATAGTTTCGGAGTCGTGCTTCTGGAAATGATAACGGGTAAAAGTAACAAAAACTACTCCGAGGAAGCGTTAGGACTCCCTGCATTTGTAAGCATATAGTTATTATTACTGTGAACATAAATCAGTCTTAAAGTGATGATTGATTATAAAGTTATGATGATAATATATTATAGGCATGGAAGTGTTGGGTAGCGGGTGAAGCTGCGGGTATCATCGATCCTGTCCTGAGTAGGAACTCAACAAACGATATCATTAGATTCATCCATATCGGTTTGTTGTGCGTTCAAGACAATGTTACAAAGAGACCGATCATGAGTTCTGTTATTCAATGGCTTGGTAGTGATACTATCGTGATTCCGGTACCTACACCTGCTGCTTTCGCCCCACATCTTCATGTCGAATCAAATAGATCCGACGCATCTAATCAAAGCAAAGATGAAGTTGGTACATTTTCATTGAATGAGCTCTCAATCACTGAATTAAGTCCTCGTTGAAACAGAGAGTTCTCTTTGTAAACTCAAATATATCTATTAGGAGAAAAGACATATTTCAACAAGTGTTTGTTTCCAATTCCAGGTAAAAAGAATGCCTGAAATAATTGTTAAGTAAATTGATAGATAGGAGATTAGATTCTACAAAAAAAAATTCTAGCCAAACGTATTAAAAAAAAAAAAAAACAGTTTATGAGAACTACATCTATTTATAGCAAGCTTAGAAAAAATTATAGAGATTTGTTTTTCGTTTGTGTCTTTTAGCTAATATCTTTTAGTTATAATTCCCATTTATATGTTAAGTTGTGGCTTCTCGTTTTGTCATATTGTATCTTTTGTTCACGTCTTTGTGCTTATAATCCAAAAAAGTACTCAAATGAATGTATCCTTTCTTATGCACCTTTTGGATGGTATCTTTAATTTCTATCTTTTTATTATAAGTAAGGTTGCATTTGCCTCTAATTGTTTGTGTCTCGAGCCATTTTTGTGTTATTTAGTTTGCTTATTTTTGTTACAACTTCAATTTATGTAAGTAAGGTTACACTAATTCTTCTTATCGTTTACGTCTTTTCAGCAGTGTCCTTTCGTTATGTCTTACGGCTAGATAATTCTCGTATGTATGTATCTTTTCGTAAAATTGTTTTCATTTTTTTTTATTGAATTACCAAGTGGTTATGGATCTGAACCTATATATTCCTTTATTTCCGGAACCAGAGCATGCTATATGGTCATATTTCAAGAGTCACTCTAACCATTGACCTCTAAGTTTTACTAGAGATCTTTACCCATTGAGCTATTGCTCTTGGTAATTTATTTTCATATGTATCTTTACCTTGCACATTTTTGTTATAAGTAAGGTTGTGTAATCTCGTAAATAAGTCTTTTTGTTTGTATATTTTGGGTGTGTTTTTTTGTGCAAGACCCTAGAAAATAGTTGTATGGATGTCTATGCACATTTTCATTTGACTTTTGAGCTTTCATATTCATTGTAACTTCTTTTTATACAAGTAAAGGATGTGTCTTATCATTTATGTCTTATTGTTTTCGTCTTCTATTTTGTGTTGTTTAGTTGGTGGACCTTTAACAACAATCTTTGAAAAGCCATATAAGATTACATCCTTTAGTTTGTGTATTTATTAGGGTTGTTTGTGTGATTTTATTAGGACTAGGTGAGTATCCGTGCTACACACGGGTTTTATTCGATATATTTATGTATCCTTATTTATATATGTTTTATAATTTTTTATTTCACTAAAACTTAATTTTAATGAAACTTTATATTATACATTGTTATTTAATATTTTATACTTGTTTTGATTCATGTTATCAGGGGAAATATTTGCTCTTTTTAATTGAGTATTGTAATTGGTTTTCTATTATTGTTGCGAGTGAGTATATTTTTAAACCAAACAAATATTCTAGTTTGATTTAAATAAGGCATTTAGTTTATGATTTTTACATATAATGTTTTGGGTAGAGTATTTGTTCTCGGCACATCATATTCTTGTTAGTTAGTGTATGTTTGAAAACAAATTACTATAGATTGTGTTAAAGAAATTTTCAAATTACATAAAAAACTTAATTATCTCTTAAGTTAAACGTATTATTTAGTTGTTTTGTCTATTTTTTTTTTCATTTTTGGTGAGTTATTTATTTATTAATTATTTCTTTCTCTTTGAAATAAATTTGTATAGATAAATCATAAATCATGAATTTTATTAGTAGACCTTTTTACCATTTGGAAGAGGTATATTTAAAAAAGAAAGAGAAAAAGTTTACTTCACTTATAGTATCATGGATAATTGGTAAGAATAACACATATTGAACTATTTATTTAAAGAAAATATAAGAAAAAAGTAGGGTGATTGAGTTGTCATTCTATGTGTAGTTGAATAAAAACTTAGTCATATGCACAAAGACGTAACAATTGTGTGGCTTTATATTATGACACAGCAAAACGGAGGTTGTATTATGAAATTATTGTAAAAAGATTGGCCTGACAATAATCCACACTAATTATAGCCAAATTTTGATGGTTCGTTACCGCTTTGTAAACCATTGTGATATGCCTTTGTATTTACTGTAAAAAGATTAGTCTGGCAATAATCCACACTAATTGTAGCCAAACTTTGATGGTTCGTTACCGCTTTGTAAACCATTATGATGTGCTTATGTATTTACCTTTTTTTGTAAATACTTTGTTTGACTAATGTCTTAACATGTTTTTTTTTCCTAGACTTATAGACGCTGCAACTGTCATTATTTTTGTGCATTATTATTCAATATCTTAAAGTTAAAGATAATTTAAATTGATTACGTTTCCCAATCCACTAATATTTATATACTAATTGTGAATTAATTATGCAATAATTATTATTATTATTATGATCTAGCTAATTATGCAATACTTATCAAAATGGTTACTTCTTATGTATGTATATTTTATGAAGTTAAAATAATCTGTTCGTTAGAGTGATAAAATTTAATAGTGGAAAATAATATAAAACTATTATTTAGAAGTGAAAATTAATGGTTATGTCAAATTAAAAATCAGTTTCCTCCACCTCTCGACCATTAACAAAGTGAAAAAATGACATTTTTCATGTCCATGTGGCCTATTTAAATTTTTTTTTTTGAGTTTTCTCTCTCTTAAAATTTTTTTCGCACTAAACTCTCTTCAGATCTAGATCTACAAATCGTGTTTAGCTATAGCCGGTGACCGGCTAAGCCGGCACCGTACGTTTTTTCTTGTAAATATCTAGTTAGATCTTTGTTTTCTTTTCTCGGCTCCGATTTATTTGGTTTTGCTTTATCCGGTTGTTTCATTTAACGGATCGGCTTTCCGACTTCATTCAGGTGATATCTCCGGTTAAATACCGGTTTTAATTCCGAGTTTTTTCTCGGTTTTGTGCATGCCTTGTTGCTCTTCTCTCAAGTTTTCAATAGATTGAGAAAGCTTGGTCATTTTTTTGGCCTTCTTAACCTTCTTGCTTGACTTTTATTCTAAAGAAAGTAAAACTTTCCTAATTCATGGGATGTAGTTTTCTTTAGATTAAAATTTAAGTATTAGCTTCTTTGATTCGGTTGATCTAGTTTCAACAGCGCAAAACAAACCCTCTTATGAGGCTACCGATTCATGTGGCTCAGTTTTAATCTAAAAAGATCTTGAGGAGCACCGGCGAGGAGCAAAAGGCTGAAGAGAGTGATACGGTGATGATAAAATTTCCAGATTCGGCGAGCAGCTGACACGTAGCCCTCACCAAGAAGCGTCTGCAATTTTAATTTTATCTTTATTTAGGCTTATTGTATATCTATTCTGGGCTAAATTCGAATAATTAAACTGTAGTTAGCTCTGTTATATTTGGGCATGTGACTCTCTCTTACTATAATATTAAAGTTGACAAAAAAGCTTTTTTTGAATAATAGGTCACATGGACATAATTTTTTTTATTTTTTATCCTTCCACTTTGTCAATGGTTGAGAGGGAGAGGAAACTGATTTTTAATTTGACGAAATGGATCATAGAATTGTATGTTATGAATTGCTGGATATATATATATATATATATATATATACTCTAAAATACCATAACTTGACGTTGTAGTTTCAAAATACCACTAAAAGTTTTATTTTCCGAAAATACCACTAATAGTTTGAATGTTCCAAAAATACCATTAAACTTGAATTAATTTTAAACATTCAAAACTAAACCTTAAACCCTCAAAACTAAACCCTAATTCTTCGAAACTAAATCCTAAATAGAAAATAATTAACTCAAACAAAAATTAATAAATTATAAATCTTTGAAAAATATTTTTATTATTTGTGGTATTTTTGGAAAACATAAACTTTTAGTGGTATTTTTGAAAAATAAAACTTTTGATATATATATATATATATATATATATATATCTTTTTGGTTGATTTATTTAAGGGACATTTGGTTTAGTATTATAAAATATATTTGTTATTTGTTAAAATAAGTGACATTTGAAAAAGTTTGTAAAATAAGTTTTTACTTCTAAAATTATGAAAATAGCTTTATTTAAATCTAGCATTTTGAAATTAAATATTTAAATTTACCAGTTTGAAATGTATTTAATTTCAAAATATATAGTATATTTTTGTTAAAAAATTTATTAAAATACAAAATAAGTTTAAAAACGAATTTTAGAGATGATTGTTATAAAATATATTTATAGAAATAATAATAAAAAGATAAAATGTATGGTAATCTAAAAATGAATTTTTTTTGTTTAATTCACTTGTGCATGTAAACGCATATAAGGTTGTTTGAATAAAAACCAAACCAAAAATCAAACAGGGACAACCCCTAATACCATACAAATGGTAACGCTAAGTATCAATTTTCTAAGTAAGAAAATATCGGATACTTCCACGTTCTTCCCTTTTAATTCGATTATGTTGCCACGCCGGTCCTCCTATAGTAATGTAAGCTTGATACGTTCCATCCCTAGTAGCACTCTTAGCTATTTTCCTTGCTATCAAGTGCGGCGATGGTTTGACTCATTGAAACAACACCATATCAAAGCTCTGCATACATCTGAGGATACTGGAAACAATCATTATGTAATTAGGCCATTTGAGAGATTTATTGATTGCCTCTATAGCCTCTTTACAGTCTGAAGCGATAACCAAATCCCAAAATCTCAAATCTCGAAATCCTTGTTTATTCGATAAATAGCACGTAGTTATGCAGTCATTCATTTTGATGGGTATGTAAACGTGAGTGCATTCGAACCTGTCATGAATGGTCTCGCAGAATCCATGAAAAACCAACCGGAAGCCTCACATTTCTCCAATTAGCATTTACATTACTTTTAACAAATACATGCGGCGGAGGAGACCAAAAAGGCTGTCTCACCAACAATGTCAGATCTTTGGTCTGTCCCTACAGCCTCATGTTCCTGTAAACGAAACCAAATATTAACCTCTTCAAGAACTTCTTGTACCAATATTGAAGGTTCCCATTGGACCTGAGAGAAGATAATTTTGTTCCTTCTTTTCCAAATCATCCATAGAATCCATGGCAAAGTTCTTTTAGTCTTCTCGGACAGGATGTGGACCCATCCAAACTTAGATCATATGTGAGATTCTCCTCCAGGAATCCGAGAACCAACCTATCGGAATCGGAATTTGAGCTTCATCCATTACTTCTTTCGCCATCTCACACTCAAACAAAACGTATGATATTGTCTCTATTCCGTGAGAGCATAACAAACCATTAGAATTCATCACCATTCCCCTCATGTTGAGTTGTGCAGCAATCTAAAGACAAAGTTATGGTAGGTACGTTTTCTTCTAAACAAATGTATATCTATTTTATATGTGTATAACGATTTCATATATGCATGCATATCTTTTCATTAAATAATGAAAATACATTATTACTTTCTGTTGATGAAATAAAACAGATAATATACTATCTTCCGTATGAATTCATATGAATGCTTTTCCTATTTTTATGGTAACCCATTACGGACATCGCCCAATTTTGATTATTTGTGGACATAGCCCATTTTTATATTTATATATAATGTATTGTTAAAACTAATATTTTTTTCAAAATATATATGAAATTACTATTTTTGATTGAATAGATATATATCCATTAATTTATTATTATTTTTTAATTATTTAATTTCTGATATTTTCAACATTATTATTTGTTAAAGAGAAAAGAAAAACATAAAATAAGTATAGAATAGTCTTTTAACATATCAAAAACTTACTTTTCAATTTTTTTGAAATGTCACTTATTTTTCAAATAACTAAATTTTTTTTATAATATTTACACAAATTTCATTTTTATTTAATTATTATTAATTAATTAAATTGTTATTATTTAAAGAAAGACATGTGTCATTCTCATAGAGAGCTACATGTCGTTGCCATGAAAAGTATCCTTCTTTTTTATATAGTAGATTACGTCTTTTCCTTTGCATTATTTTTTTGGATTTTCTCGTTTATGTCTTTTTGGTTTGACCAATAAGTGATTGTGGAAATAAGTATGGTTAGTGGGACGATTTCAAAGTTTAGACTATTTTGGTGATCTTCCAAAGTATATAGACTATTTTTGTGATCTTCTAAAGTATATAGACTATTTTTGTGACCTTCTCAAAGTTTCACAAATAAAATTAAATTGACTGTTTCGAATTCACGCCCTTGTAAGTATCTCTTATGATCATGATAAAATTTGAATAACAAAGTGTAACACTAGCATAAGAACTACATACAAATTGAAGCAGCTCTAACAAAAACTGTCTACACCAATCACAAAAGAACATGATAATTTATTGCAAAAGGGAAGAGATTGTGAAAATTTGATCACAATATGAAGTATGAGTAAATTCCATTGCTAACAAGTTTTCCAAAACAAATCAAGCAGGAATTAAATTAGAAAAAAAGAGCAAACCAAGGTGCAATAATTCATGAATTAAGGTAGATTATACTAATGACCACACTCTCTAAAACTTGCAATTGCTCTTGCTCTTGCTCTGATTAATAGTGATATTTTACATTTTTTTAAATCTCCTTGTTGGATGTTTAACGTGTACACAGTGGAGGAGCAAAAATTCACTTTTACTAAACATTTTTAAAATATAAAAATGTGCAAATCGTAGGATTTGAACTTTGGACATGAGGGTCAATTGCACTGTTTCAAACCAATTCATCCAAATAATCCACCACATGTGCAAACACAATTCTATATAAGTCATAGGGGTCATTTGACCCACATAACCACATACTGCCTGCTATTTCTAGATTTAGACACCTTGTCAGATTAGCAAACTTGGCTTGTATTTGTATGAGACATCATCAATGTTGGGATTGACTTCGTAGATAGACCTGTACTATGGCTAGTCAATCTGTTTCACCATGAACCTTTCGTCTCTTTATTTTACATCATGGACTTTCTGATTCTATAATTTTAATACACATACTTTATGTACTCTTCATATATGATCAAATAAAATTAAACCGGTCCTCAACCAAATAATTAACGATTTAAAATCACGTTTAGTAAATGATAAATATTATAAAAACAATTATATTTAATTTAAAATGAAATACAGAACTGGTAAACCACGATGAAATTTTCCTAACCCTGGATTGTTAAACCAAAATTTAAACCAGCCTAAACCGTAAACCACTTCTTCTCCTACTCGTCGACATGAACTGAAAAAGATTTGGGAGAAAATAAAAATCAAGGATCGTCAATTTGAGATTGAGAGAGGGGGACGATTCCGATTGAGAGAGATTGAGAGAGAGGGGCGATTCCGACTGAGAGAGAGTGGTTACATTTCATTGTTTTTGTAATATTTAATTATTTACTAAACGTGATTTTAAATCACTAATTATTTGGTTCAGGACTAGTTTAATTTTATTTTTATCATATATGAAGAGTACATAAAGTTTGTGCATTAAAATTATAGAATCAAAAAGTTCATGACGCAAAATGAAGAGACGAAAAGATCATGGTGAAACAGATTGAGTGGTCATAGTACATATCTATCTACGAAGTAAATCCTCAATGTTGAGAAAAACTTGCATCTGCCTTTTTTTTTTTTTTTTTTCTTTTTGGGTTTTAATGTTAAGAAAAAGTTATAATGGTAAAAAACTTTTCGCCCACCTACCACAAGATTAAGAGCCTTGCGCTCTACCAACTGAGCTAGACGGGCTTTTGATGTTGCAGCTTGCTAGAATATATACTATACGATTCGGAATACTTCAAAATTTGGTTGGAGTTGAAGAACAAAAATCTTAGCTACTTTGAGTGATTGCAAAACTGTAGTGTTGAATCCCAGATTCTTTTTTTTGTTTGTTTTGTATTAAAATCACTTTCGGTTTAGACGAAATTATGAAATCACGGGACTTTGACCCCTTATTAGTTGCTCTTCCATGATGATACTATAAAAACCCGTTATTTTTCGGTAGTATTGCTCTTAGTTCATCGGTACAACATGAAAAATTTACGCCAATGTTTCAATATTAAACTTGTCGGATTGAGAGAATCAAAGATATGAGACGCCCTGATGACGCAACCGCTGATATTAGTTTGAAATTTCTTCCAAGTCCGTTTAGAGTCTAGAGACTATACTCGCCTGATTGATTAACGTTAATTACTATCCGTAAGGTTTTACCATGGGTTTAGCCCCAAATGAATAGTTAAATAGGCTTAACCCAAATTATTTTCGTTAAAATATGATACAACAAGGACCTAATTATAAATTAGAAACTATACTTTACATACTCTTATTCAATGGGATCGCCATTGACAATTTAATCGTGTAATGTCTTCTCCTCCGCCTCCAGTGATGAAAAACTCAAAGGATCTCCGTGCAATTGGGTGGATCTTCCGTCAGAACTGATGGCTTCCCTTCTCCTCCGAGTTGGCGCCGTTGAGATATTGTAACGTCTTTTGCCATGATGATCTCCTCACCTACATTGCCGACAGGTTCTCTCTCAAACCCTTGTTCTCGTATTGTCCGAGATTGTGTTGTTTCAGACCATCATATGCGCATAGTTTTTTTTTGTCTTAGTTAGTTAAAAAAAAGTGTTACAGTACGTTTATTAGCATAAGAAGATTGTTACATGCCTTAAGCATCACCATTAGGGTTTCATGTGTTAGGTGTCTCCGTTTACGCAATTATGATTCTGATTAAGATGGTTACGTGCTTTTTTTAGTTATTTACTACTAGAACTATATATGAAAGATTTAACTTGATACGCAATTATTTGTAGACCAAGCAATCTAAGAAGCCTTGCACTTGAAATGTTTCATCCATTGACGAACAAGGGACTTACGAGCGCATTGGCAAAACTTCCCTTGCTTGAAGAGCTTGAGGTCTCACACTTAGAATCAAAATTGGATTTGGAACCTATATCCCAGTCTTGCCCAAAGCTGAAGAAATTGAAGATAGACAACTGAACTTACATACCCTCTTGGGTCAAATGTGATGAAGATGCACTAACAACCATTGACGGCACGTTTCAACTGTGTCACTCGCATCTTATTGGGAACAACCTAATCAAGTCAGTCTTGCAGCCCAACTGTCCTCAAGTTGAAATGCCATGTTGTTTAAAGATGAGAAAAGACTCAATCGATGACTATCCATATGATGCTGCTAACAACCAAGACGACGGCCTTTTGGCTGATTGTATACATGATGATGCTGACAACATTTCAGAAGATGAGTTGGATGATGAGGCCGACCGTGTTTCGCTCGACTATGATGAGGCCGACCGTGTTTTGCTTGACTATGTAGGAATTCGGACTAGAAATTGAATCTTTATTCTCTTTAATCAAGTCAATGATTTTTCACAGCCATTAAAACAAAAGAGCTTTGTTCACACATATGAATTTCCAGGTTATATGATTTTTATGACATAGAGCTTGTTATTTTCAGCTAAGTGCAATTAAAGCTACTCAAGCCGATGGAGAAATATACGCACCTCATGACTCAGCCTTTGAAAGGATTTGACTCCTTAAGGTTTTAGGATGGAGATTTCAGTGTGAGTGAGATAAACCTAAAAATTATTCAACTACCAAAACAAGGGGAGAGCTTAAACTATAACTTCGTTTGCAATGGAGACGCTTCAAAACCCTAAGATAAACGCTGTAATGGAGACGCATGGTAATTAGTATGGAAAAAAAAACGCTGTTACTTATATTTAAATATCTGAGACTCATCAACCTTTAACCAACTCATCTATAGACCTTTATTCTCAATATTTCAAAACTACCCATATATCTTTACTTTTTCAAAAATATCTCACAAAACAGAAAAATCGTTTTTTTTTTCTTTTTGCCGTAGATTTTAGAATTCTACAGCACCAAATTAGGTGCCTTAGATACTGTGGAATAAATTTTTTTTCTTTCTAATATGTTCTCTTGTACAGTCATTTTTATTAACATTTACGGAACTTATATTTATATTATGTAATATGTAATATTTTATATCAAACTACATGTAAGACCAAAACATAGTATGTAATATAAAGAATATGATTTATTTACATAAATTTATATGTAAAGATAATAACCTATGGTTTTACATATATATATAGGGTATATATATATAGGGTATATATATATATTTATTAATATAACGATAGCACATATAATATTATAGAGAGAATGACAAATATACTCAACTTTACATACCCATTAACCACATATAACCATACCCTTTTTAATCACATATATCCACTCCTTTTTATTTTAATATCATTATACCCTTCATTTACCAAAGCTATTTTTAATTATAAATGATATATTTGCTAGGGTTTAGGATTTAGGATGTAGGGTTTAGTAAAATTATAGATTTTATGATTTACTTAGGGTTTAGGACTTAGGGTTAAACTCTTATAAACTTAAAGGTTTTTTAATAACTATTAGAGTTTAATTGTTAGGATTTAGGGTTTATATTTTAGGAGGTTAGGGTTTATTAGGGGTGGGAAGAATTTTTAGGGTTTAGGATTATAGGGTTTAAAGTTTTTAAACCCTAAACGCTATATCCTAAACCTTAAAACCCCATAAATAATTAATATTTAAATAGAGGTCTTTTAGACTTTTTACAAGAAAAATAACTAAAATAAAAGAAGATGGGTATATGTCATTAAGATAAAAAAAATGGGTATATGTGGTTAAGCCCCAATATTATATATATATGTGTGATAACATAAACACTATATATGTAATAATATAAGAACTTGAAAAACAAAATATGACATAAATTTCATTTATATAAATATAACATATATATATACTAGCATCTTAGAAAAATTCAAGTTCTAAGTGAGTGCCATGTGTTTCCATCTTATTAATACTGACGTTTAATTTTGGTTGTTAATTTTTATTAATTTTTTTAGTTTATCGCAAGAAAATTAATTAGTCAATAAAAAAATAAATCAAATAAAATTTTTAATTTATTATATAAAATATAAATTTCAATTTTTATGGATTTCTGTTTACTAATTCCAGTTTTTTTTTCTTGTTTTATTGACTAATTATTTTCTGTTTACTGATTAGTTAATAATTTCTGAAATGTTTACTGTTTATTGACGTAAGCAGAAAATTAATTAGTCGACCACATTCCAGTACATTCCAATTTTAAACAGACAATTATCGAAATATTGGAATGTACTCTTAACTAATTATTGGAATGTACACACACACTTACATAAACTTAAAAGAATCAGTAGATTTTTATTCCAGTTTTTTAGTGAGAAAATGACAAATATACCCAACTTTACATATTCACTTACCACAGACTCCTTGTTTAATCACATATATTCACTCTTTTTTTATTTTAATATCATTATACCCTTAATTTACCAAAACAATTTTTCATTATAAATGGTATATTTGTTACAGTTTGAGATTTTAGGATTTAGGGTTTAGTAAAATTATAGAGTTTATGATTTACTTAAGGTTTAGGATTTATGATTAAACCTTATAAATTTAGAGTTTAATTTTTAATAACTATTAGGGTTTAATTGTTAAAATTTAGAGTTTATATTTTAGGAGGTTAGGGTTTATTAGGGGTGAGAAGACTTTATAGGGTTTAGGATTTTAGAGTTTAGAATTTTAGGGTTCAGGGGTTTTAAACTCTAAACCTTAGATCATAAACCTTAAAATCTATAAAAAATTAATATTTTAATAGAGATATTTTAGAGTTCTTACAAAAAAAATAATTAAAATAAAGAAAGATGGGCATATGTGATTAATGAGATAAAAAAAAAAGGGTATATGTGGTTAAATCCCTTTTTTAATTTCTGTTTTTATTGATTAATTAATTTCAGTAAAACTAAAAAAATAATTAGTCAATAAAACAGAAATTAATTAAAAAAAATTGAAATCAAAATATGGAATGTCCACACACTTAAATATATGACAAATATATACTATATTTTTAAAAATCATCTAAATAGTTGTCGTGCATTGGTAATAAATAAGATAGGAAAGCATGGAAAACCACAATAAAGTAGAATCCCACCGACATCATGGCCTCTATTGGCTGGTGCATTTGGTCGGACACGCTCAAGTTAGAATCCGATACCCTCTATCTCTTTAACACATGTCCCCGGTTTAGTCCATGAAAACTAAACCAACGCAAACCGAAACATATGCTAACACATAAGCCAAAAGAAAACAAACTTCATTTGGTTGGGTTTTTACAACAATAAAATCAGTTGATCCGGTTTGTTCCACGGTTTGAACCAAAGAGTGCTAAACCGACGTAATAATGTCTAAGACAGTTACTACTTATAAATAAGAAGATCGTTGTTGATCTCTTTCAATATCCTCTGGTTGTGTTGTATCAGAAAACAAGAACGCTTCGAAACTTTTCTGAGATTTGTTGTGTTCCTCTTCCAAAAAATGAGTAAATTCTGGACTTTTCTCTCTGCGCTTCTTTCCCTCGCTGGGTAAAGATTCTCTTTAACTTTAATCATATAGTTTCATCAACTATATGATATGATTTTTATTCTTGGTCTATAATAAGACCACATTCCTCTATTTCGATTTCGTTACTAAGAATCTGATGTTTTGTGTCTGTTTTTGTGCAGGCCCACTGTGATGCTGCTTTACCCATTGTATGAAATTTCCTATTGTTTCTTTTACAATTTTTTTTATTGCTTTACAGATTTTTGAATTTGGATTTTCGATATTTTGTAAGATATGCATCGGTGATAGCAATAGAGAGCCCATCAAAAGTAGACGACGAGCAATGGCTTGCTTATTGGATTCTCTATTCTTTCCTTACTCTTTCAGAACTCATCCTTCAATCGCTCATCGAGTGGTACCAATAATATATCCTTCGTCTTTTTTTGTTTTTTTGTTTTTGATTTGGTATGGTACTACTAATGAAAACTACGGATTATATATATAGGATACCGATATGGTACACGGCAAAGTTAGTGTTAGTGGCGTGGTTAGTTCTGCCTCAATTTCGAGGAGCTGCTTTCATATACAAACGAGTCGTGAGGGAACAGTTCAAGAAATATGGCCTGCTCGACCCCAAGGTCAACTTAAATTTCTTATTATGCATGCACCTTAACTCCATATATATGTTAAGTCCCTATATATACATCTTAATTTTTTTTTGTAATACAGAGAGAACACCAGGCTGAGTAGGTCAAAAAGAGGAGTGGATAGACAAACCTCAGGCGTTGGTGACGTGTGCCTTGAGTTTCTTATCTACCTTTTCTTTTTCTTTTTCTTTTGTCTTTATTTCATTTAAAATTATTATACAGAAAATTTGTTTAGGAAGTTGACGTTATAATTGCAATTTCATTTCTTGGGGGCCTTTTTGCTTCAGAGAAGGTCGAAAAGGGCGGATTTAGGATGATTAATTAGTATGAGGCCAGCTCCATTACTTTTAATCAAATGAACAATTTTTTGGATTTGTGATGTTTTTAATAGGGGGCTAACTGTGGGGGTCGGATTCCACCCCGTCAAGATTGATACTTAGAGAATAATCTC
>OVAP01001399.1:386-24251 GCA_900406295.1 Aurinia saxatilis | reverse complement strand
TAGCTGTGCTCTTGCGGTTAAATACAAAGGGTAAACTTTTGTGTATCACAACATAATTTCATTTTTCGAAGACGCAGAGGGTAAGCCAGACTATTATGAGGAGGAAATTGTGGGAGTCATTGAAAAATACTTCCAGCATATATTTACCTCACAAGAAGGCAACAGAGAGCAAACATTGCATTATGCGTTTACACCGCGGATTTTTAGTGAGACAAACCTCAAACTCATCACCATACCTGGTGGCGGATAAGGCTCCGGTGAGACATCAGCTTTGTTCACAACACCGCCTTTGTTCTCTATCCACGTGGATAAGGCTCCGGGCCCCTATGGTTTCTCCGCTAGCTTCTTTCACTCAAGTTGGGAGGCTATTGAATCGGACATAACAAAGGAAATTCAAACTTTCTTCAAATCAGGGATCCTACCAAACGGCATAAACAACACTCATATCTGACTTATACCAAAAGTAAAAAGACCAAAGAGTGTCTCGGATTATAGACCTATTGCTTTGTGCAATGTCTACTACAAAATCATCACCAAGATACTTACTAATTAAGAGACTCCAACCGATCTTAGATGACATCATATCAGAGAATCAATCCGCGTTTGTACCCGGTAGAGCAATCTCGGATAATGTCCACATTGCACATGCTACACTTCTTAAAAAATTCAGAGGCGGAGGTACATTGTTCGATGGCGGTAAAGACGGATATGAGTAAAGCTTATAACCGACTTGAATGGGAGTTTGTTCGACTTGTGTTCCAACGACTTGGCTTTGATCCCATTTGGACGAACTAGATTATGCAATGTCTCACTACCGTAACCTATTGTAAATGGATCACCAAAAGGAAAAGTCTCCCCAAGCCCTGAAATATGACAAGGCGACCCCCTTTCACCATACATATTCATACTTTGTAATGAGGTCCTATCGGGATTGTGTCATCGAGCAAGTGAAGAAGGCACGCTCAAAGGCATGAGAGTGGCTTTGGGAAGTCCACGAGTCAATCATCTACTTTTTGCCGACGACGCTATGTTCTTTTGCAAAGCAAATGACAAAAATAGTGAAGCTCTTCAAGGAATTTTACCACATAATGGGGAAGCATCGGGACAAAAAATCAATTAAAAAAATTCTCAATCACGTTTGCTCGGAAAACGCCGAGTACCACCCGAGAGAATGTGAAGAATATCCTAGGAATCACAAAGAAGGTGGAGTAAGAAAGTATCTAAGATTGCCGGAACACTTTGGGAGGAGGAAAAAATATATTTTCACGTCTATTGTGGACCGAATCACAGAATGAGCTAAGAGGTGGTCCTCAAAGTTCCTCTCAAATGCGGGTAAAATGGTGATGCTCAAGAGTGTGTTATCCGTGATTCCATCATATGCAATGTCGTGTTTTAAACTCCGTACCTCACTTGCAAGAGAATACAATCGGCTTTGACACGATTTTGGTGGGATACACAAGAGGGAACAAAAAAGATGGCTTGGTTGGCTTGGGATAAGCTTGCTTTGTCAAATAGTGGGGGTGGTTTGGGTTTCCGGGATATTCAATGTTTCAATTATGCCATGCTCGCAAAACTTAGTTGGCGTTTGCTTAACAATCCAAGTTGCTTACTGACCCGAATACTGTTTGGAAAATATTGCAACGACAAACCGCTTCTAACATGTCCGCAAAGTGCCAACGCCTTGCAGGCCCGGCCCGAGGCTAAAAAAAAAAAGCACAAGCTTTAGGCACCAAAATTTTAATAAGAATTTGGGGCAACAAAATTGAACAAATTCTTTATTGTGGTCTAATGGTTCTGTTATCATTGATTGTAAATCAACCAGGGTTCGAATAATATTGAGGGCATATATTTTTTCTTTTTCTTTAGGCAGCCACATGTTTTGATATTTGTTGGGCCGGCCCTGACGCCTTGCTTGGATGGATTGGTATCCTAAAAGGGAGGGACCTTCTAGCACACCAAATAGGATGGGGGTAGGTAATGGAGAAGATATTAAGGCATGGAGTGAGCCCTACCTCTCCGCGTTCATCCCAACCCGACCATGGGGACCAGCACCCGAAGAAAGTGAAGAACTAAGAGTCGCGGATCTGTTTTGCCGAATACAACTACTTGGGATACTGGAAAAATTCATGAGCTACTGCCTGTCCATGAAAGTGAGATACTCCTCATCAAACCGAGTGACATGGGAGCAAAAGACAAGCCGATTTGGCTCGGACATCCAACGTGAGATTATAGTGTTAAAACTGGATACTACACTGCCCTGCAAGCTATTAAAACAGAGGACACGGGAAGAAACAGAGCTCAACAACACTGCAATTGGGCCACGGGTGTATGGACCACACAAACAAGCCCAAACATACAGCTTTTCCTCTGACAAATCTTCAATAAAGCAATACCCTTAGGAAAAAAATCTTGTTCCTCGACATATGGTTGTGGAGGTCCTCTGTAAACGATGCGGAGAGTTTGAATCAACAACGCATATGTTTCTCCATTACGAATTTCGCACAAAAAGCGTGGAAGCTTGCTCCGTTCACTCTGCCCATGGACTCGCGAAATTGGGGAGAATTTACAGAGGCTTGGAGACAAATCAAAACAAAAATGTGTCTCCCACCAACAAGGATAGCAAGAGGTCATCTTGGAACATGGATACTATGGGGATTGTGGACAAACCGGAACAACCTAATGTTCAATGGTCTGAATTTTACTTGTGAGGAAACAGTAACACAAGCCATCGCTATGGCAAAATAATGGGGGGGGGGGAATCAGGAACCATCAAGGAACAGCTCAACCGTATACACAAGTCAGGCGAGAAATAACAATCCAGAGATGGTACTACTGCAAACGGACGCAGCATGGAGACAAATAGACAAAACAACGAGACTGGGATGGGTTGTCCTAGACTCGGAGGGAAACACACAAGTCAGCAACAAAAGGAGAATAAGGCAAGTTAGTTCCCCCCTTGGTATCAGAAGGCCTACCTATCCAAGAGACTCTACAACACGCGAAGAGACACAACTTTCAAATAATCAAACTAGAATCAGACTCTCCTTAACTGATAAAAGCGATCACAAATAAGGGTGGACTTCTCGAGCTCCACAGAATTCTACAAGACATAATAACACTGGCTAGTTGTTTCAATGTAATCTCGTTTCACTAAATCCCACCAATGGCCTCACCAAACAAGCGCTCAGGTTGCTCCATGTTTTAGCTCCTTGAGCTCTTTATTAATATACAAATCGGGTTGATAAAAAAAGAAAGAACAAAACTCAATCGCTTCGGAATATAAATAAAAGCCATTAAAATGTGAAATATATCTATGAGAAGTTCTCTTGAGAATTATAAACATCACAAGTAGATTTGGCTAACCGATGCCGATGAGATAAAGAGGGAGATAAGGAGATGAACCTTGATTACATCTTAACAATAATCAAAATTACGATGAAAACGGCCACAAAAAGGAAATTGGATCAAAATTGCCGGTTACCATGTGTAATATTTATTGGGTTCTAATGTGATGGTTTTTAAATTTTTTTTTGGCCCAAGAGTGATACATATGTCCTATGTGGACGTGATCTCGATGATATGGATTAGTAATGATGATGTGGCACATTATCATTGGCCGATTTTCTGTGTAACACGGACACCCCTAATGGCCAGAACAACTCGGTTTATATAGTAGATAGTGGAATCCATAATAACTAAAAATTTTGAGTAACGGGATTTCATAAAAAAACTTAAGAATCTATACCATAGGATTATACTAAGATTTTTAAAATATGTCTCCTAGTAACAATGAAATCTCAAAATTTCAAAAAGAAATTTAAGAATTCATCACAAAAGTAAGAAAAAGAAGAATCAAGAATTCATCACCAATAATCCCCTTGCTCATCAAACATGATTCTGAAAATCTTACAGATACCCATATATAATTCTTAAAATTTATATTACTAATTTTTTTTAATATATAACACTTTTTGTAACTTTTCAAATTTATCGACTCCATACAAATTAAATTCCCAACAAAAGCTCCTAAATATTCTTTACCAAGCTTTCCCAAAGTTGGCCTTTTTTCTTTTTCCAGTAAACACAACTCACATAAAATTCCAAATCAACCGAATTTTTCAAAAAAAAAAAAAAAAGTTGTCGCTAGCTCAACCCTTCCTAAACCCTAACTTATGTTAAGTGACGGTTAGGTCTCTTTGTGCAGTTGTAACTTTTTTGTTGTCTCCATCTTCTCTCCGGTGGTGGTCGGAGCTCTTAACCACCACCAGGAGAGACCCCTCTTTCTCCTTCTTTACTCTTTTTTATTTTTCTGGTTTTTAGGGTTTGTCAGTGGTGAGGCAGCGTATCTCTGATTTGCCTCGTAGTGGCTTCGTGAAGGTTTGTGGCTCTCAATGTCTCCATGGTATGATGTGGTCGGATTTAATTTGTTTTCTAGTCTGATTCGTCTTGGTGTGAGGTTCCTTGTTTCATTGGTTAGGTGTTTAATAAGATTAAGTCTAGGAGGATTAAATTCATGGATTCACTGGTTAAAATGGTAACTAAAACGAGGGTTAAGTGAAAGATTCGCCTCTCTATATATTTGCCTTCTTTTGTGATCTCTGCTATGTCTTTATTTTGGGCAGTTTATACATATGGATTAGTTGTTTTGGCTTTAGAATTGCTTCATGGCCTTTGTTGGTAGGTATATGTGGTTTCTCTTTTTTTAGGCTTTGGTTCCGGGGACTTTGACCTTTTGTCCGCCTACTTGTATTTTCCACAATTCTGTTTTTGTGTTTACAATGTCGATGAAAGAAAAGAAATCAGAAGATCATTCATAGATCATTCGGAAAGAGTGGACTAGAGTATGATGTGTGATTTCTTTAAAACCAGTAAGGTGCTATGACCATTGCTAAAAGTCTATTGTTGAAAGACGAACTCATTCGTTTGTGACTCAGTATACTCCATTCTGTTTGAACTGAAGTCTTCAATGATTTATCACAGAGTTTGGATTTAGGTTTACTTTTATTCCATATTTGTGTAAACTAAATCTCTTCTTTATTTAAATATAAAACACCAAACTATAAATCATAGAACTTCTAGCTACAAACTTTTTATTTTGTCCCAAAAACATCTTATTAAGGATTATATCCCACATTGGAAGTTGGAAGGGATCATTAGTAATATATAAGTATATTGGTTCTCTCCACTAACTGTCAATTGGCTTTTAGTTGGATGCCCATGAAGCTTAACATGGTATCAGAGCCCATTAAGCCCAAACGATATAACCGATCCACACTGTTTAAATTGATCCGTAATCGATCTGACCCAAATCGGTCCATCGATCCTTGCCCGAGCATACCGAGATTAATGGTCAAAGAGCCATCATCTCGAGGGGGCGCATTAGGGATTATATCTCACATCGGAAGTTGGAAGGGATCATTAGTTATATATAAGTAGATTTTGTTTCTCGACTAATTGTCAATTGGCTTTTAGTTGGATGTCCATGAATCTTAACATAGTATCAGAGCCCATTAAGCCCAAACAAACATAACTGGTCCACACTATCCAATCCGATCCACCATCGATCTGACCCAAATTGGTCCATCGATCATTGTCCGAACATACCGAGATTAATGGTCAAAGAACCATCATCTCAAGCGGGCGTATTAGGGATTATATTCCACATCAAAAGTTGGAAGGAATCATTAGTAATAAGGCATGGGCATTTTATCTGGACCTGACCCGGAACCGACCCGAAAAACTCAGATCGGCTCAGGTTCGGGTGTAGGCAATTTACCGTACTGGGTCTTCCATTCAATTACCCACGAGTTCGAATTGGTTTCGGGTACTACCCAAGAACCTAATTAGACCGGACAACAACCAGAAAATATTGAACTAAGGGGTCTAACTATGCTTATGTGAAACCCATTTGCAAAGTGGACACATGTGTGATTATTTATAGGGTGTTCACGATCCGTTCCCTCTTTGTATTGTCGATGTGGGATATTAGTAAGGGTTAATTTGCCCAATAGCCATATTATGCTTTGAAATAAAGAGATAAACCCAAAATAAAGTGTATGACCAAAGGACTGAAGTAATTTGCAAGAATTCCCTCGGCTTCTTCTTCTTTTTTGATCTGCCACAACTTTTTTTTTTTTTGATCGGCCACAACTTCTTTTTCTACGTATCACACCATGTTCAATCTCTAATCTGAAAATCAATTAATTTCGAAATAAATTGATGGAACGGGAGATGGTGGATATGATGGAGCTGTATGTGGTGGTTAAAAGAGGTGTTAACGGAGGTTGCTTAATTTTGTACGCCGGACGAGAGGGTGAAGGAGGAGATCATAAGTAGATGAACCTACGGTAAAGAAGAAGAAAAATAAAGAAGAAGCAAAACAAGATTTGAAAAGGGAAATTAAAGAAGATGCAATTGATGGAAATGATAAATTGAGAAGAGGCAAAAGAAGACGACGACACAAAGAGATCGGAAAGGAAAAGATCTGTAAAAAAATTGTCATTTTTTATCATGTTATATACTAGGGAAAAGTCCACGCGCTTCTATATTTAAATGAAACATAACATTTTTCCTCAAAAATAATAATTTGTTTTTAATTTAATACAAAGGTGAATAATATGATGATATATATAATTATGTTTTATTAGAAATCCCGGCTTCTTCTTTCACCTTTTACTATAATTTTGTGTACACTATTGTAACGAAATGCTGATATATTATTCGTAATTAGATATTCAATAACTCTGTATTTTCAAATTTGGAAGAAATATTATTAAGTTGTCACAAATAAAATTTCACGCATCTCTAGAATCTAGGATAAATTTGAACATTGCTAGAGAAATAAAATTTACTTAGGTAATATAAAATACGCAGTAATTAAAACTTCAAAATTTAGTGAAATGTTTATTTGTTTTTTTTAATTGATTTTTAGTTAGTAATTTTTACGGTTGTACAATTCACTGTACTCCGTTTCAACATCATATCTAAATAACACGACAAAAGGTTATCTTTACATCATATTTAATTTTTCATCGTTTATTCCATATGTAAATCATATCTAAATATTATAAAAACATTGCCGATATTAAATCTTTTTTACATGATAGAGCTTTATTTAGCTTTTAATCCATCCTTTACATGATTAAAAAAAAAACCATCTCTTACAAAATCGTTTTCTAATTCTCATTTATTATTATATTATATGCATACAAAATAAATTTGTTGCACAATTGTTAATTTTATATTAATATTTAATCCCATGAGGCTTAAATGTAATATAAAATCTGAGATTTAATCTCCAATTTTCTTCCCCTCATATTTAAAGTGCACTTATTGTTATTGGAGGTAATGTTGTTTAGTTTTCAGGCTTTATTGTGGGAGAAAACAAAATTAAAAAAAAAAAAGGGACACATGTCACATTTCTAAATGCTTACGTGGCAGCTTTTCAGAGATGTTTTAGAGAGGGTTTTCTAAAATATTATATAAGATTACATAGAGAATCTAATAGTCATTTTTTTATCGGCTATGTACTGAATTATAGGATTTGTTTGGTTATATTAGCCCATTTTCCCATTAGTAATTCATCTCTTGTTTTTTTCTTGAACATCGCTTTTTTTTTTTTACAACATCATAGAATAACCCTCATATCGGTTCAGTTAGCCAAACCGGAGGACTCTCATTTACATAAATCAAATTTTCACTATGACATCAGGCACTCTTAGCCAATCTGTCCGCCTTGGTATTGAAACCATGTGAGATCAAAAGGATATGGAATTGAGAATTGCGCTTGTAGACTTGCAAATGCTTCCAAATAAGTGCTGAAAGCCGGCCAAACAGAAGGAGATGACGTCATCTTCACTAGTTCCGTAGAATCCGTGAGGAAGGTAATTTCCAACTTCTGGTGGGAAAGCATGCACTCCATAGCCCAAATAAGAGCATCAAACTCATAGGAAAATGAAGAAGTACTTCTTCGTAAATTCCGACACCCCATCAAGGTTATCGTCTGATCATGTTGACATGGCTAACCAATACCTGAAAAATTGTCTGTCTCTTTCCACGAACCATCGACAAAACATTGTGTGCCCTAAAGTATTCATATATCCACAGAGGTAATCCGGTTAGCAGAGATTGAAGTGTCCTCAGAAATTTGTGAATTTTCCCAAAATGACGCTTCACCCTCTGCAGGTTTCAAAACATCATGGGGTGACCAATCAATGTTATTAAAACCATATCGTTCCTAGCCTTCCAAATAAACCATAAAATCCAAGGGAAAACTTTGGTATATTCGTTTTAAGGAATTCAGCATAATAAGTAATCCATATTAGCAAAAACCGAAGTCAGTGGGACGATCGACGGATTTGAAGGTATTGCCGATAAAACCCAAGTTTACAAAGTTGGAGGACATTCAAATAGTACGTGATAAATAGTTTCCTCAGGTGCCCCGCATTTTCCACAGATTGTATCTCAACGGATTCCCTTCCCTTTGTTTTATTTTCGGTGGACACTAAATCTTGAAAAAGTTGGTGAAAGAGGCACCTTTTCAAAGATTAATTTGCAATAGGTGCTTTTAAAAAACAAAATAGGAGAAAATGACCATTTTTTGTTTAGTTATTTTCATAATGGTAATTTTAGCCTTGAATTAGTTTAGTTTTATAATATTGGTTTATGTGTTGGTTTGAATTTTTTTTCCTTTTAAATTTTTGTAATTGTAATAATTCAATCAAAACATTTTAATAAACAAATTATTCTTTAATGATTTAATTAGATATTAAAATATCTCACTTTTTACCTATCACGTGCTCTTCTTCTAATTTAGTTTGTTCTAAGATCTCGTTCTATCTCAGAGACAAAAAAAATGGTAAGATGGATACACTTCATGGACAATAGATAATAAACATGGACGATGGATAGTCATCGTGTATGATGGATATTAATGATGGATAACAAATCGTGTATGCTGGATACAAATCGTGTATATTGGATGCAAAGTGTGCATGATGGATGCAAAGCGTGTATGATGGATAATAACAGAGTTTGATGGATACATTCAGTGGATACTAAATAATGCGCATGTATGATGGATACAATGCATGTATAATGGATAAATATGGATAATTGACAGTCCATGTATACACCAAGGATGTAGGAGAAGAGAGGAGGGGAGGCGTTTGGTTCCACAAATGAGAAGAGGTGAGGCGGCTATGAGAGTTTGGAGAATACGTCATGTTTTAAATTTTTTGATACCTTGAAAAAAGAATAAATATAAGTTTACCAAAAAAAAAAAAACTGAATTTAAATCAGCAAAACCAAATCAAAACTAAATCGGAATTAGAATTTAATTATGGTTTTGTTATAAAACAAAAACTGAAATTAAGGTTAAAATAGTCATTTAACAACAAAAGGTATCAATTTACAAAGGTCATAAAAAAACACATTTCACAAATAACATTTCAAAAATGTACTACTCACCAAAATTTCCCCTAAATCTTTCATACATGTGTTTGTAAAGTAGTTACCTTAAGCCCGAACATTTTAGCGGTTTGGATTTCTGAAAACCGCTCTGATTCAATTTGATATCTGGACCGAATCGTGTATCTGCCTGAAATTGTAAGAAGCCAACTTGATGTATCTTTTTTTTTGAGAAATTTGAACGTGGCTTATTTTTTGTTTTAATTAAGCCTTCATTTAACAATTGTTATGCTTTTGTTTTTATTAAGACTTCATATATTCATATTAATAATATTACTTTTGGGTTATATGACATATTTTTCAAAAACTCATATATTTACATAAGTTTTTGAAAATATGTCATATTGAGTAATATTATTAATATGAATATATGAAGTCTTAAATAAAAACAAAAGCATAAAACCAAAATTAAACCAGGTTATTTTTGTACCCAATAAAATTTTGGTTCGAAACTAGGTACTTCGATTTTTCGGGTCTATTTTACCTGAAATCTATTATAAAAAAAAATACATGAAATTCTGTTAAATAACCAAAATTAAACCGAGAAAAACCAATATTAAACCAACAATTAAAAGGTGATTACTCGGGGATTTTTTAAAATTGATGGTTTAATATTTAGCAGAATTTCAGATAATCTTTTTTTTTTTTAGATTTCAGGTAAAATATATCCAAAGAACCTAAATACCTAGACCCAAACTGAAATTTTATCGGGTACTATCGGGTACAAAAATAACCTGGTACTTTACATGTATTAGAAATATTGACCCGATCGGATCCAAAACCGAGAGCACCCGATCAAACTTGATCCAAAAATGTCCAAGTACCTATGTAGATCCTAAACTCCCCTACCCGAAGGACTAGGAACTGAAAGAAACCAATCCGAACCCAACCCGAAGACCCGAAATCCCACCCCTAAGTACTCTTATCTAATATTTTAGGAAACACACTCTCAAAGAGCTCTTATAAGTTGTCACATGGGCACCGCGAATGGTGACATGTGTCGTATTTTTCTCCTACACACCAAATTTATCATTAACACCAATTCTATTATTTACAAAAACAAATACTTATACACATAAGACCAGGATTTGTAGCCTAGTGGTTTTGGTTAGTGTTGTCACACCACCTGGGTTCGGCCCAGCTTAGAGCATATTATTGTTGTTGACAAAAAAAATTAAAAAATGCTTACACACATAAATTTGGAGAAATTTTAAGAAATGCCCCTTTCAATATGCCCCTTCAAAAATATCCCTATTCATCTTTCAATAATACCCTTTTTGGAGTTTAGGGTTGATTTAAAATTTAATTTAGGGCTTAAATCTTGTAGAGTTAGGTTTAGTGTTTTACAAACTATTTGGGTTTATGTTTGAGGTATTAGGATTTATATTTTAAGAGTTTTAGATTTATTAAGGATTAAAACCTTTTTTAGAGTTTAGAATTTTAGGGTTTAAGTTTTTAACCCTAAACCCTAGATTCTAAACCTACAACCCTATAAAGCATTATAGAATATTTAAAATATTAAAAATGATAATTAGATTGAATTTAGATTGAAACTAATATATTTTTCGAAAATAGCCAAAAAGAGGGGTATTTTTTAAAATGTGCACCTCAAAATGTGCATTTTTTAGATTCCCCCATAAATTTAGTAAATTGTCTTATACTTCTTAAATGTACCACTTTTTTAGACCGTAATGTACCACTTTTTATTGGTTATGATATATAGATTTAAAATTATTTGTATTTACGACTAAATTATAAAGATACAAAAAAACAATGATAGAACTTATTTATATTAGTAGGAAACTTTACTATATTCTATAATATAGTTTGAAATAATAATTCTTTTATATATAGCGATTTTATGGTTTTTTGTAGTTTTTTTCATGATTTTTTGCTGTTGTCATGAATCGCTTGAAAATATAACAATTAATACAAATTTGTTATTATAATTTAATATAAACAGTTGTAACTTATCAATTTACAACTAGGTGACTCAATAAATATCAATTTATTTGTATTTGGTTCTTAGTTTTAGTAATAAACTTATGATGGCAAAAATCGAGAAAAGATGTAAGCTATTCCTCCAATATTAAAGTCCTAGCTAACTTTGGAAGGGTATTTTATTCTACTTACGAATGTCCAACGATTTATAAATTTGACTTTGCAAAAACTTACTTTTTGGTGAGCAAGAGAAAAATAATAGACTAAATGAGAGACCTGGTAAAAGTAAAAGAAAGTTCAAGGGACCAAATTTTTGTCTTACTTAAAGCCTTGAGAGGAGAAAAGAAGGGCACATAAAGGATTTTAGAGAAGCAGCATATCATAGATAAGATAGTATATTCGTCTAACTTAGCTATTCGTAGTACACATATATGGTTCCAAAAGAGGGACCGTCTAGATATATCAAAGACTTCGGGATGGACTCAAGACTTGGCAATTATATGTATGAAAACATTCGTATTTGGCATTTATTTGAGATATTTCAATATCAATTTTCGGCATTAGGGTAGTTTTGAATTTGTAATGAGTTTTTAGGTAGTTTTGAGTTTGTAATTCCTTTTTAGGTAGTTTCCATTATTTTTCCAATGTGAATTTCCTATTATGTCCAATTCATTAAAGGGGGTTAAAAACCTAAACCATTTTGGCTTAGTGGGCATAATATATTTTCTGGTTTATCATATATTTATGATTTTGTAAATAGTTACGCGTAATTTTTTCCCAAAAATAGAATCACGGTAAAAGTGATTGTTATTTGTTCGTATTAATTCAAAAAAAATGTGGTATTGGATGGTGGATGATGGAAGATTATCAAAATGGATGGTGGATGGTAGATAAACATCAAGGTGTATGCAAGATGATGGAAGATTACCAAAATGGATGATAGATGTTGGATGACAATGAAACTGATGTTGGAGGATGAATGATTATCAAAAGGAAAATTTTGGTGAATGATACATTTTTTAAAGATTATTTGTGAAGGCTACTTTTTATGGCTTTTGTGAATTGGTACTTTTTGTTTTTTAAATGACTATTTTAACATTAATTCCAGTTTTTGTTTGGTAACAAAACCATAATTAATTATAACAGAATTAATTTTTATTTGATTTAACTGATTTAAATTCANTTTTTTTTTTTTTTTTTTGCATTTGTAAACTCGTATTTATCCTTTTTTAAGAGAAAAAAGGTTTAAAACACGACATGTTCTCCAAATTCTCATAGATTGTCAATTATCCATATTTATCCATTGTACATGCATTGTATCCATCATACACGTATTATCTAGTATCCATTGAATGCATCTATCAAATACTATTATTATCCATCATACACGATTTGCATCCATCATATATATATTTTGCATCCATCATACATGATTTGTATCTAGCATACACGATTTGTTATCTATCATTAATATCCATTATACACGATGAATATCCATCATCCGTGTGTATTATCTATTGTCTATGAATCATAACCCGCGTACCATTTTTTTGTCTCTGAGTTAGAACGAGATCTCGGAACAAACTAAATTAAAAGAAAAGCATGTGTTTTGAAAAAGTTAATATCTAATTAAATCTTTAAAGAATAATTTGTTTTCTTAAAATGTTTTAATTGAATTATTACAATTACAAAAAAAAATTAAAAAAAATTCAACAGAAACCAATATTATAAAATTAAACCAATTCAAAGCTAAAATTATCATTAGTACGATGCTTTATGTGTATTGCCAGAATTTATTTGTACTCATTGGTTTGATTTACTTACTTTCTCTTTAGTTTTATATTTAACAAAAAGTTATTATTGTTATTTCAAAACTAAAAAATCATTTTATTAAACTAAAACTACCATTTATCAATCTTAAAAACTACCATTTTAACAAATTATAAATTCAAAAATTATCCTATACAAATATTTTGTACATAATAGTTAGATTAAATTAAAACTTTACTCCTTCACTTATTTATTTGAATTGTTTGTATTCATCTATCTAATACATAAATAGATTATGTCTCATCACTAATTATCAATTGACTTTTAATTAGAAACCGAATTTTAACACTACTAGCTACAAACTAAACACTCAATACAAACTACAAGAACCTAAGTGGTCACGCTACAGTATACATTCACTCTCTCATCTCTTAGTAGACTTAGAAGTATCAGGAAATAAAAAATCGAAAATAAGTTGTGTAAACTACGAATCAATTCCAAGAATCTCTTCTGGACAAATTTGCCTTAAGATGATGCAAAGTAAACTCAACTTGCACGGGAAGCTCACTGAGAACCGTATTTGTCCCAGTCTCTTCAGTTCTCCTTTGTTCAACAATAATATCGTGGTACATAGGTCGGAACTTGATCTGAAATGCCCTGTAAGAGAAATACGGCAAGAGAGCAGAGAACACGACGACGATAAGAGTCAGCCAGTAGATTGGACTCGGTGCTGAGGTCTCGACAAGGACCTGAAACGCGGTCGTGGAAAACGTCGGAGGGAGAGAACCGTAGATGAGAAGAAACAAATACCAAAATCCTATGCTTCCCCAAATGAAGCAGTGTTGGATCCATGTGAAGTAGTTTATCGAAATTGTCATTTGGCAATTCACAGTCCAGACCACACAAGTGTACATTGTGACACCGAGAACCGAATAATCAACTACTTGGCCATCGATTCTGAAAGCTTGTACCGACAGTGTATTGATTGTGAGGAAGAATATGATCACTGAGCTTATTATTCCGTTCGACATCCAACCGAGGATCCGTGCCCAGTTGAATAGTATGTTCTGTACTCCTTCTTGGTACAGTAAGGGATACTGCGAAAAACAAAATTAACGAATGCAAAATGATTAGTATTAATGGACAGAGAGGGAGAAGAGAGGGAGAAGAGAGAGAGATGGTTACCTTGAGACAAAGGCGAGCAGAGACATCTTGATCGAAGACTCCAAGGGCAATGACGGGAAGTGAAGTGAAGAAGACATTATAGCACGACATGTACCAATCGTTATAAGCTGGTTTTCCAGAGAAAGAAGCATATGCTTCATACCAAAAGAGTGTGAAACCGAACGCTAAGTTCTTGTAGAAGAAGTAGCATATCTGAATTCCACAAAGAAACAATCAGACTTAAACATAGATTTTAATTCATCTGAAACTGAAACTGGTTTATAGGCTTGCGTTTTCAAAACTTCTTACCATCAGTGCGATTCGTCTGTAACACCAATGGCCATGAACCAGTAATAATCTTTCCAGAAACCGAAACTGAGCAATCGCAAAATCACTAGCCATTACCGCCTGTAGCAGAAAACTTCGGGGATTTAAATATCACTTCATAGATAAATAGAAGTCGAGATACGCAGAACGGTTACCTGCATTCCTTCGGCACCACTTATACCAACTCCAATATCGGCTTCTTGAAGCATTCCAACATCATTTGCGCCATCTCCAATAGCTAATGTTGTTCTACCTGTCCCGTTCTTTACCAATCTTGTAACCTAACATATATTGTAATTGGAAACGGAAAGTGTAAATGAAGTCTAAAGAAAAAACTTGGTGCACAAATCGGATCTTACGAGAGCTTTTTGTTTTGGTGAAGACCGGCAACATATAACAGAATAACATCGAATCGCAAGTTCCAAGAACTCTTTCTCTAGCTTTGTATCCAATGCAAAAGTTAACGACTTTCCATCAATCACTAAACCAAACATTTCCAGATTTTCTTGAACCATATTGTCGGTTGCTGCAGCAGTTTGTAACATTCCTTCTCGTAACTGTTTTTTAATACTCTGAAAAGAAGCCTATTAACAATAAAATACTATTCTCATCATTTCTCATAAACATATAAAGTTATAAATTTTAAACTTTATGTACAGAAGAAAAAAGGAAAAACAAATTACCTCTGCAACAGCATCTTTATCACCTTGTTTTTCTAAAGCATCAATATCAGGTGAATCTAGAGTTATCAATATATTTTGCATGCCTTCTCTTAAGAGACTACAAGCATATCTGTTGATAATATCATAACTTAATACATCTGACAGTTTACAGAGAAAGAAGAGATGATCAAGAGAGTATATTACCCGATATTTATTGCGGTTTCTGTCTTATCACCGGTTAAAACCCATATCTTGACCCCAGCCTGAGATAACTTGTCAATACAATCTGGAACCTGTTTAACAAGAAAAATAAAACAAACTGATATCCTAAGGTAACTGAAACTGAAAAAAGTAAAGCCGATTTTCTTTTTCTTATACTTACACCTTTCTGGAGTTTGTCTTCCACTGCAGTAGAGCCAAGAAGAATCAAATCCTTCTCAATCTTATCAGCAGCTGCATCAACTAAGGCATCTCTATCTTCGGTGACCAAAGTTTTGACTTCCACAAACTCCTCTTCCCAGATTCTGTACTCGTCTTCATCAATTTCTCTGTATGTAATCACCAAAGTTCTTAAACCTGCTTCGGCATACTTCTTGATTTGTTCCCTTGTCTCCTTTTCGTTTTGGCGTCCGTGCCTTGCAAGTCTTTCAAACATTACACTGAAACACATGACAAAAGAAGATATGTCAGTTATATACAATAATTTTTAAGTTTTGAGATTCTCCCGAAAAAAGAAAAAGTATCAACCTGTCTGCTCCTTTTGAAAGCAACAATAATTGGTGTTCTGGATTTCGAACAATTACCGACATTCTTTTGCGAGAACTGCTGAACTCTAGGACATGAAGCAGCTCATATACTCTGAATATTTCAAAAAATAACGAAATGGACGAGTTTAGAAGTGTAGTATTCTCATGTTAGCCAGGAAGAAAGATTCTGCGCTAAGGTTACCTATCAACTTTTTCACCAGTCATGTGGTCTATTTCATGCAAGGAAATATTTGTTTGAGTCCTTGCAAAGAACTCAAACCCGAGCTCTCGAGAAGCTATAACAAAAGCCGCTTCATCTGGAGACTCAGCTTCATAAGTGATTTCTCCGGTATCACAATTTACATCAGGAATAGCAGTGTGACAAATAGCTAATACACGAAAGAACTTCTGGATGAGTTCTGCATTAGGTTGATTAATCCATTGCCCGTTGACTATTCTCTCATCCCAAAAGTTAAAACCTTTAACCGAATTCACTTTTTTTCCCTTAGTTGATATATTAACTTCTTCTTGAGGTATCATACCCTTCTGTTTTCTCAAGGCCATTTCTACTTCCGTCATACCGCGGCCGTAAGCAGTTCCAGCAATCAAACATTTTACAAATTCCATTGAATTGCAAGTCAGAGTACCTGTTTTATCCGAAAGAATTGTATCGACTTGACCGAGTTCTTCATTGAGATTAGAGGTCCTTGCTCGAGCTGGCCTGTCTGTTTCCTCGTGGAACATCTCTTGGTCTTGGTTGATGAAAATGCTCTGTAAGACCTTCACAATCTCGATTGACACATATAACGATATCGGAATTAAGTAACCATATAGCATCAGAGCGGTCAGGAAATGAAAGAAAGCTGCAGGAACCGCTCTCCGGGGGTCGTAAAAAACAGTAGTCTGATCCGGTCTGAGATACCATCTCCTTAGTGTCCCACCATCACTCATATCTCTTCTCGTTGTGATCCCGAAGAACACAGATCCAGTAAATGCTATCACAATCAAGATACTGAAGAGGATGTAAATGATCTTGTCCATTTTTTTCTCAATCTTACTCCTCTTGGAAGGAGGATCAGTAGCATTCTGCATCACTTTAGTATCATGACCCGTGAAAATAACCACTCCATAGGCGTAATCAGTGTTTCTCAGCTTGGAATCTCTCAAGAGTATCTGCTGCGGAGAGAGAGGATATTGCTTTCCTTCGAAGTGAAGTGTTCCTACAAAGGAATATAGATGCTCATTGGGATCCTCACATTTGATTACCCCCCTGAAGTTCTTGATTGACTCTTCGTCGGATGTGATCTCCAACGCGTGCTTTAGCTTCAAATTAGTCTCTCCGTCTAGATTCATGGTTTCAACATAACAAATTCCATCTTCATAGCTAGAAGAAAGAAGAAGAAGATCAGCCGGAAAATATTCATCCTTGTGAACCTTCACAAGATCACCAACTCGGAGATCTTTCCACTTGGTTTCACGGAATGAACCCGTTTTACCACGAACTGAAACTTTCCTATTATTAGCTTCGATATCCTGAAGGATACAAACAAACATTAAAAATCGTCGTTGTAATGCAAAAGCAAAATACAAAAGAAAGCCATACATACTTGTTTCCTTCTCCTCAAATCTTCAACTCCTTCTTTAACCATTGTTGCACCGATAACAATTAAGAGCGGGGCAAGAACACTGGGGGCGGTATAAGGAGCCAAAGGGCTAAATGAAACGAAAGCAACAACGAGGAAGTATATATTCGCAACTCTTCTAAACTGCTCAAACAAAGATTTGGGGATGAAATTAGCAGCTGTGTACTTAGTGGTAGATACATAATTCCCTTTGTAATTAAGCTGAAGAGCCTCGGGATTATCAGGATCATTGCAGAACACAGCTCTTGAGTAACCTCTTGACCCAATCTGAGAATGATCTTCTCTAGAGAAAGGCTTAAAACACTTGAAAGAATATAATTTACTCAAACGCATCCCTTTTCTCCTCTCTCCAGACATTAAAAGAAAATGATCCTCTAGAATTCAAACCGAAGAACAAGCATGAGTTCTCTTTTTCACTTCTACTCTTCTAAAAACCCCCAAAATGAATTAAGGGAGATACCTTTCTCAACACGAAAAAATATTATTCTCTTGAAGCAATTTCACTACTTAGTCACAAATTTCAACAAGAATCACCAAACAGAATACAAATTCATCGCCTAATGTAGCAGCTGAGGAGAACCAGCTAGAATCTAATCAAGAAAGAACAAAAAGAAAACCCAAACTCGTCGTGGATAAGGAAATCTAGTAGGTGCACTAAACAGTAGCTATCAATTATTATATACTGAAACTAATATATATATATATATCATTTGTCTGGAAGGTCCCTTACTTGGTAGTTGGTACCAAGATCTCATTTGTGCAGGGAGAGAAAAAAAAAACGTAAATTAAAGCAAAAGGTCTAAAGAGAAAGAATGTGTTCTTGCTCCGACCACTACTCAACTGTGCCTCTTTCGTAAGTAAAGGACACGAGAACGACGAGACCAGAGGATTCCCCAAATTTCTCTTTTTTTGTTTCACGTTTCTTCTTTTAATTTGACCTCTGTCTTTATCGTTTTAATTTCTTTTTCTTTTTTCCTCTGGCTTTATCATTTTGATTTCTTTGTTTCTGTTTAATATTTCCTCTTTTTTTTTTTTTTTTTTTTTTTTTGTCTTTCCCTGTACAATTTTCGTCAAGAGCTTTTGACATTTGTCCCTCTTCCACCAGTCCAATATTAGATCATCACACGTGATGCCATCTTACAGCACTACTGATGTTAATATAATAAACGTTACTCTGTGTTGGGAGTAGTAGATTAGCACCGCACCGTTTGCCAACAATTTCAACTTTAGAAGCAATTTACTGAATCTAATACTGATAAACTCCTGCCTCCGTTTTTGTAAGATAGCTTGTTTTGATTTTTTCCACACAAATTAATAAAATATATTAAAAATTCTGTTTTGTCCTTAAATAATAAATTATTTATTCATATTATGTTTTGATTTGAGATTAAATTAGGTATTTAGTATTAAAAGTTATATTAGAAAATAAAAACAACATTTTTTGTGAAACGAAAAAATAAATCTAAAACAACATTCTTTAAGAAACAAAAGAAATATAAGTTTTTGAGGCTATTCAAATGAGAGTTAACTTCCAATCATAATTTTATTTTATCGGTTAATTATTTTACTAACTAAAGATTATATAATTGCTCTCAAATCTTCGCCTTATCAGTCTTTGCTTTCTCTAACTCAAATTCATATAACGAATCTTCCTTCTAACTCTGCACTTCCTATTTTACGATAAAAAAACAATTCATGATTTGATTTAGAACTGAAATCGGATGTTTGTAATGATTTTATATGTTGAAGTGGCGAATTCGGAAACCACGATCCTGTAAACAAAGCTCAATAAACTATGAATTTGAGAATATCAAACTTTATTAATTTTAATCTATTGACTTATTACAAAGGGTTTTATACAAGCATTGTAACATGATTGCCCTAAAACATCTTTAATTCTCAGTCGTTAATTGTAATGTACTAAACCGATTTGCTGTAACAATCTTCAGGATTTTATTCTCTTTTTCTGGCTGGCCTTTGTTGTCATTTGCTTTTGGTTTTGCTTTTGACCATTTTTCAAGATCTACTTTCTTAAGTAGATAAGCTTATGCACTTTCTTTCTCAGACCGTTGTAAGTCTGAATTATCAAACTTATTGGACTTTTAAATGGGCTTCTCCGTTATCGAACCCGTAGCGTGAACATTGGTTGAAGACTTGTGTGGAGACAGGATCTTCTCTATACTTAGCCAAATTTCTTGACTTGAAAACCCCCCCCCCCCCCCCCCTCAAACTTTGTGTGGGTCTTGGAACATTAAGGTTGCCACGAAGAAATGTGAAAACATCCTTAGGTAGAGACTTTGTGAAGATGTCAACGAGCTAGAGAGTTTTTAAGACATGATGAATTACCAAAGAGCCAAGAGCAACTTTCTCACGAAGATAGTGATAGTCTACATCGATATGTTTGGACCTTTTGTGCAGAACCGGATTTGCAGACAGATAGATGGAAGACAAGTTGTCACAAAGCATAACAACTTTGGTGTTGTAGTTTGTGAGATCTAATATTCCTTAAGAATTAAGCTGATCCAAGACATTTCTGTTGTAGTTTCAGACAGTGACCTATACCCAGCTTTAGCTGAGCTCCGAGAGACTGTAGGTTGCTTCTTTGCTGACCAGGAAATTATATTGGAGCCAAGAAACACACAGTAGCCACCTACAAACCTTCTTGTTTTTTACAGTTTGCCCAATCACTATCATTATAGCCTAAGAGATAAAAATATGTATGCTTGTGAAAGAAAATGCCAAACTACTGTTCCTTTGACATACCTCAGGATGCGTTTGAGGAGATTGAAGTCTGAGACAGATGGATCATGCATTTTCTGACAAACATAGTTCACTGAAAACTGCAAGTCAGGCCTTGTCAATGTGAGATATTGAAGCTTCCCTGCTAGACTCTGGAAGTAAGTTGGATCTTGAAATAGAACATCTTGATCTGGTACTCGATCCAAATTAAGTGGCAAAAGAGTGTTGACTTTAGCACAATCTGTTAATCCTGCCACAACTAACAAGTTTGGAACATACTTATGATGAGACATGAATAAACCATCCTCTTGGTGCTATATTTGAATTCCAAGAAAGTACTTGAGTTGATCCTTCTTCATGAATTGATCACTTAGCTCAGTCATAAGTTGTTGAATCAATGCTTGATTGTTCCCTGTTAAGAAAATATCATCAACATATAACAACATGAACATTTCATCTGCATCTTAGGAGTAGATGAAGGCAGAATGACCAGCCTTGCTATAAGTAAAACCAAATTCCAACATGAAAGAGCTGAACTTGTCAAACCACGCCCTCGAAAACTGTTTGAGTTTATAAATGGACTTCTGTAGCTGACATACATGATCAGGAAGTTCTTTGTCAATAAATCATGCACGTTGCTTCATATAAATTGTTTCTTTAAGTTCACCATGTAGAAATGCATTCTTGACATCAAGTTTCATTAACTCCCAACTCAGGACAGTAGCAATGTCAAGAACCATTCTCACTGTCGATGTTCTTACTACAAGACTGTAAGTTTCCAAGTAGTCAATTCCTTCCTCTTGATTGAATCCTTGAGCTACCACTCTGTCTTTTTGTTTATCTAAAGAGCCATCTACATTAAGTTTAATTATGAAAGTCCATTTACTACCAAGAATATCCATATCTCTGATGCATTGAACCAATGAAGATTGTTCTCAAAGTTTCCACTGTTCAATCGAATGGGTCTTCATCATTCTTGGACTTTGAATGGATATTCTTCAATGATTTGGGTTTAATTCCTTGCTCCTGAGGCCAAATTACTTGATTTCAAGCCTCATTGACAGCTAACTCACGTGGCGTGATTGTCTTGAAAGCTCACTTCAGTCTAAATTAAACACCATTTTCGTTTGACCCCGAACATTTGATGTTGAATTGTTGTACTTGGTAGAAAATGCCCATTTATGACATTAAAAGCCTTAGTTTCAAAAAAATACTTTCTAAACATAAATGTGAAATTCAATAGTTTTAGTCTCAAATCATTGGTTTTATTAAGAAAAACACCAAAAAATCTATACTAAAAATAGTAAAATATCACTCTTATCATATTTTTATCAAAGTACTTAATATTATTTATGATTAATTGCGTCTAAAAAAAACTAATTTTGAAAACTTTCATATCTTTACTTGGAAGAGAAATTGATTTCTTGAACTTAAGGACTAGATTAGAGACTGAATGGGCGAAATAGTATTTATATTAACCTAGAGCTTCCTAATCTAGATTAGCTAAGTCTAACAAAGTATACTCAAATAACAATGATTTCAAGTGCACTAAACAGTAGCTATCAATTATTATGTACTAAAACTTTTTTTATATATATATCATTTGTCTGGAAGGTCCCTTACTTGGTAGTTGGTACCAAGATGTCATTTGTGCAGGGAGAGAAAAAAAAAACGTAAATTAAAGCAAAAGGTCTAAAGAGAAAGAATGTGTTCTTGCTCCGACCACTACTCAACTGTGCCTCTTTCGTAAGTAAAGGACACGAGAACGACGAGACCAGAGGATTCCCCAAATTTCTCTATTTTTGTTTCACGTTTCTTCTTTTAATTTGACCTCTGTCTTTATCGTTTTAATTTCTTTTTCTTTTTTCCTCTGTCTTTATCATTTTAATTTCTTTGTTTCTGTTTAATATTTCNTTTTTTTTTTTTTTTGTCTTTCCCTGTACAATTTTCGTCAAGAGCTTTTGACATTTGTCCCTCTTCCACCAGTCCAATATTAGATCATCACACGTGGTGCCATCTTAAAGCACTACTGACGTTAATATAATAAACGGTACTCTGTGTTGGGAGTAGTTGATTAGCACCGCACCCTTTGCCAACAATTTCAACTTTAGAAGCAATTTACTGAATCTACTACTAATAAATTACTCCTCCATTTCTTATTGAAAAATATTGTTTTAATTCTTTCCACACAATTTAATAAAACATATAAAAAATTCTATTTTACCTCTAAATAATAAATAATCTGTTCATATTCTTCTTTGATTTGAGATTAAATTAGGTATTTAGTATTAAAAATTATATTAGAAAATGAAAACAACACTTTTTATGAAACAAAAAAATAAATCTAAAACAATACTCTTTAAAAAACAGAAGGAGTATAAGTTTTTGAGGCTATTCAAATGAGAGTTAACTTCCAATCATAATTTTATTTTATCGGCTAATTATTTTACTAACTAAAAATTATATAATTGCTTTCAGATCTTCGCCTTATCAGTCTTTGCTTTCTCTAACTCAAATTCGTATAATGAATCTTCCTCCTAATTCTATGCACTTTTTATTTTACGATAAAAAAATAATTCATGATTAGATTCAAAACTGAAATCGGATGTTTGTAATGATTTTATATGTTGAAGTGGCTAATTCGGAAACCACGATCATGTAAACAAAGCTCAATAAACTATGAATTTGAGAAAATCGAACTTTATTTATTTTAATCTATTGACTTGTTATGAGTTATTACAAAGGGTTTTATACAAGCATTGTATCATGGTTGCCCTAAAACATCGTTAATTCCCAGTTGTTGATTGTAATGTACTAAACCGATTTGCTGTAACAATCTTCCGGATTTTACTCTCTTTAATCTGGCTAGCATTTGTTGTCATTTGCTTTTGTTTTTGCTTTTCACCATTCTCAAGATCAACTTTCTTAAGTAGATAAGCTTATGCACTTTCTTTCTCAGACCGTTGTAAGTCTGAATTATCAAATTTATTGGGCTTTTGACTGGGTTTCTCCGTTATCGAACCCGTAGCGTGAACATTGGTTGAAGACTTGTGTGGAGACAAGGTCTTCTCTATACTTAGCAAAATTTATTGACTTGATAACACCATCCTCCAATGAGTCATCGATGGACAATGTCTGGCCATCAAGCATTGGCTGTTTCAGCAGTTTGTCCATCTGAAACTGCATCATGATATCTCCGAGGTGGAGGTCTATAAGTCTGCGCCTGACATCTATGATGGCACCTGCGATACACAAGAAAGGTCTGCCAAGTATTAGAGGGTCCTTGGGCTCATCTTCGAGCTCCAGCACGACAAAGTCAGCTGGCACATAAGCTCCTCCTATCTTCACAATGGTGTCTTCCAGAATGCCTACATGATACTTGACCGAACGATCAACAAACACCAG
>OVAP01001398.1:2743-24257 GCA_900406295.1 Aurinia saxatilis | reverse complement strand
CTTTTTCAATCACTAGCTCTTGGACCGTACAGAGTTATCAGAACTCTCTCTGACGTAAAAGCTTACACAAGGCTTTTACTTTTCTNGAGCGGAATTACACAACACCTAAGCTTCTACTTAGTTTGCTACCAGCGAAATTTAAACCTCTCAAGAACTACCTGATTCTTTTTCAATCACTAGCTCTTGGACCGTACAGAGTTATCAGAACTCTCTCTGACGTAAAAGCTTACACAAGGCTTTTACTTTTCTAAAACGGCTAACCCTAAAACTCTTCCTAGTCTCCCTTTTATATTCATGGGATATAGAAATCTTCTAGTGTTAGGATATACACACAATATTCACCAACGATATGGTGAATATTCCTTTTCTTCTTAGTAAAGCTTTCTGCCGCAATATGTATCTTTCCATATATGAATTTCGTCTGTATTCCACGTTGGAACAGTTCTTCGTTTGTTCCAGCATGTCTTCAAGTCTCCATAATTTCTTCACTTTCAATAACTAAAACATTTTAACATCAAGCCGGCAGAAGTCTTCCAAGAAAAGAAACTGAAGACTCCAAAAAGTCAAATGCCAAAGACAAACATCTAAACACTTTTTTTTGCTTTATCTTCTTTTATGGCCATGATTTTTCTTTCTAAACTCGGAAAACTAATCTATTATTATTAGAGTATATTAGTTAAAAAGTAGTATTAGATAAGGGAAATTAGGCAAATGGTAAGGAAAGATTATAATTAAGAACGCAGCATATAATACAATATATATTAAACAGAAAAACAATATAATTTTGGAGAAATTTTCCAAATTTTGCTAAGTTATCAGTTTCTCCTTAGCTTTGTTTTGGCGAACATGAATTTATAACTAAAGCTAGGCTCGGTCAAGAGGATGATATCTTCAGTGTGTGTTGTAACGGTTTGATTTGGGGTAGACAACTGGTCAGATTATTGGTTTATAGGTTTAAAAAAGAATTTGGCGAATAAAATTAAAGGAATTCTGTTTAGTTCGAAAATACTAATTTTGATTTTGTTTTAAGAAAATATTTCCCGAATTTGAATAGGTAAAAAACTACAATTTTAATTTATTTGGGTTTTTTATTAGCTAATTTTAGTTTAACGGACAAAAAACAAAGTAAATAACAATTTCGGAAACTGTTTATTAAAATAATAATAATTTAAAGTTCAATAACTAAATTACATATAGTTTTTTTATTAATTAGAAAGATAAATCACAAGTGATTATTTATTAGATTCTAGGATCGTTAGGCAAAACAATGTATTTTATGAGTGACATGTTTCTTTTTGTAGAAGAGATGTATGTTCTATACTAAATGATATTAAACAGATTCAAAGGTCAGTTTGTTTTTACTTCTGGTCCATTCTGAGAGATCTTGTTAACAACGAGACTTCAAACATTCTAAGAAATCTATATCTCATGTACTTTTTTTTTATTTTTATCTTTTTACATAATTATATAATGGGTATACTTTTAACTTAATGTCATTCTAATTTTAGTTTATTAAAATATTAACTGAATATCAGTGTTATTTCAAATTTCTGGTGGGATTCTAATTGAATTTCTCGTGGTATTCATTGAATTGTATGAGACAAATTATGTCTTTTTTAAAAGGTGGACTTGGTTTCCATTCTTTGGAACACTTTAACACATCCCTATTGGCTAAACAATTATGGCGGCTAGATCAACATCCGGAGTCTTTGGTGGTTCGAGTACTTAAAGGCCGTTATTTCCGAACTACGAGGTCTTTTCTTGCTAAAAAGGCCCACTTTTCATCTTACGGTTGAAGCAGTATTTTCTCAGCTAAGGATGTTGTTTTACAAGGAATCCGGTTTCGGGTGGGGAACGGACGCTCAATATCGGTTTGGGAAGACTCATGAATACCAGATGACACCCCTCGTCCGGCCCAAGGACCAGGTAAGGAATACTTTCCGTATCCGACAGTTCACCAACTCATGACACCGGATGGAAAGGAAAGGAATATCCTATTACTACATAAGTTAATGGAACATAATGATGTCATTCTTATACTCGGCTTAGGCCTTGGATCACATGTCCGCCATAATAAGCTCTTATGGCACTTTACGAAATCAAGGAAATATACAGTTAAATCAGGGTATGGGCTGGTCTACTCAATAAATCATAGGAAAGACGTCCCATGCATAAAGGAGCCTAGTATTACAGTTTACAGGCACATGTTTGGCAATTGCACTGTCCAGCTAAAATTAAGCACTTTCGTTGGCAATCACTTACATACTCTATGGAAGTGTTATCCCGTCTGCGAGAGCGTGGAATACGCCTGGACACGAGCTGCCCAAGATGTGGAAATGTGGAAGAGACGATTAATCACGCCTTATTTGAATGTCCGTGGGCACTCAAAATCTGGAAATTGGCTAATTACCCTAGGAATGATAACACGTTTCCAGGTGGATCGATTTATGCAAATATGGATCATTTATTTTGGCGACTCCCTGAGATAATATTAATGACCCGTATTGGTTTGACAACAAAAATAGATATCCGTGGATTCTTTGGTTTATTTGGAAATCCTTGAACAATAAGATTTTTCGAGGCACGAAGTTTGATACTACGGACATTTTACAATTAATGGAACGGGAGAGTTCAACATGGCAAGCAGACCAAATTACCGAACCTTTGGAACAATCCGACAATATTGACAGAATATCCTATGGGACAGAGCCATACTGTCACGTGGATGGTTCATGGAGTAGGATGGATTTATGGTCACGGGACCATATTCTATCACCCTTGCATTCCGATTTTGAGGCTCTCATTACGGCGATGCAAACCCTCATGGAACACAACTTACCGTGCTCCAACTTCCAGACCAACTGTTTGGAACTGATTAGTATATTTCAAGCACCGCAAGATTGACCAACTTTTGATACTCTGTTGGATGCGTTTAGTGAGCTTAAAGAATGGTTTCCTTCCTTCTCTTTGACCTATATTCCACGAACGACAAACACAAAGTACCCACCTTTGTGGACACCCAACTTTTCTGGGATTTAATCAATTAATGTGTGGTTTATATAAAAAAAAGAGTAGTAACTGAATCACCCACAAAATTGAGTGAATCTCAATTAATATATATCAAAACCGTACACAAAAACCAAATTTGGATCCCCATGAAAAACATATCAAATATATACACAATACACCTATAATGCATTAATCAATGTCATAAGTTTACACTAAAATTTGTACATGCTTTTCTATCGGTCCATACGTACGTATACCAACAAAACCATACGTGATCTGGAGATTCACACGTGTATCACGTATGATCTGGGGGTTCATCAGCACCTATTCAATTTTGTAATTCAAACCAAAATTGAGAGTTGCTGATCGGTTTTTCATGTTAAATTGAAAATCAAACCGAATTGGCCAAACTTTAATTCAGTTTACCTGCACAATTTCGGTTAAGTCCTAATGCTCAAAAGATTTGACGTCCTCATTCTTGAATACATACTCTTGGACAACTTCTACTCTTTTTTATTGACCAAACTACAAATTTCAGTAAATTATAAACTAAGAAATGGTACAACAAGGCTACAAATATAAAGACACAAAATTACCAAAGCAACAACCAATTAATTGACCAAACAGATGATAATGCCTACGAAGATAGCTTACATGTTTTGCTCTTTAAGACCGGCAATATATAATGTTTTTGAATCTTTACAAAAAGTCACTTTTTCAATGCCAAGCCCTTGATCTGCATTACAACTCTCTCAAAGCACATGGTTCTGCCTCAAAGGACTACCAATAGGTTATGGCCATGGTTTCAATACATTTACGAAGATATCTTTGAAAAAAATCTACGAAAATTTAAGCTATAAACTATATTCTACAGCCTGCAAGACTCCTGTGGTTTTTTTTCTTTGCTTTCTTCTCTTTTAGCCCTAAAAAATATGAATGTTGCAACAATCTGTACAATAGAGAGAGACTTGTCACATATATTTTCATGTCCCAATCGATAAGCCATGACTTTCCACAAGACTTCATTCCAGAAAATATATGGCCGAGATAGCCAATGGAAAATGCCTCTTCTTCCTCTTTCAAAGATTCACCTATCTTCAGAGCTGCAATGCCAGATCTGGATGCTGTGACGAGGACGAACCAGTCTGCGGATTAGAGCCGGGAGAGTTTGGTGAGACGAGCTTAGCGTTAAGGTCTGGTGGAAACCGATGGAATTCCTGTTTGACGTATGGAAACAAACCCTGTTGTTGCGATCCCGTTATGGACTCGCTAGTTAAATTTGGTTGTTGTTGTCTTGCATTTCCGAGCAGTGGACTTGGATTATGGTTGAATCCACTGAAACCACGGATGAGGCTGTTGTTGCTCTCAGGATTGATCTGTGGTCCTGACTGGCGAGAGGATGATGCTGGGTAATCGGTTTCGGGATTCAAGACACGAGCAGGTGGTGGTGCGGTCTCTTCGATGCCTTGAGAAGAAGCTTGTTTGTTTCCTATGAAAGCGCTAGAGACTGAAGCGGTCGGAGACAATATTCTGTTTGAATGATCATCAGACGCTAAGTCATTAGAACACTTCTGTTTTCCCGACGAGATTAATAACATCTGTTTTTGAGGATCCTCCTCTTCAGGAGCTGCTGGGTTCTCTCCAACCCAACCTACACCAAATCTGACTCCAGGGGGCAACACAGTTTCCATTCTCCTTGATGCAATTTTCCAGGCAACAGGACCGAGGTTTGCAGCATATCGTGCTAGACTCCTTGCATAACCATACTCAGTGTTCAACCCAACCTGATGAATAAGAAATGAATGACCAGGCTCTTATTTCTCTGTACAATGGATATAATACTATAGAGTTGGTAATAACGTACTGGAATCAGTTGTTTTAACTCGTCTTCAAGCGTTGTCAAAACCGAAGGCTCTTGAGTAGAAGTGGAGAGATGGTTGTAGGTATCCCGTCTGTTATCATCAACATTGAAATGTTTCATACCATACTTATTAACCGCCTTCACAACCGAAGCTACAGATAAACCACGAAGATGGTTCATATTGGAATAAAAAAAGAGTCTGAAAGAAGTAGAAAAGCACAGGCAGAGAATATCTTACATGGAAACTCGTTCTCCCAATCTACTGACCAACCACTATGGTTTTCGCTGTTATGGTTGATCCTAACCGATGTTTCTGCTTGACGGTATTTGTATGAAGGAAGAGTTTTTCTTAGATTGTAAGCACCAGAGAACTTATTAGAGCTATCTCCTCCGGGAATGAATGCATCAGCTGAAAATTCAGATGCAGTGCGGTCAATTGAAGAAGGCTCAGGCTGTTTCTTTGGCGGACGCCCTCTTCTGGGAACTTTTGGCTGGTGCTGTTGTTGTTGTTGCTCTTGGGGTCCTTCATCGTCACTGTCTCGCCTTAAATTCTCAAAGTCTTTTTTCGCCAACTCTTGTATAGCTCGTGCCTATAAGCAATTTACACACTATTTTTATGAACATGGTACAAAATGTCAATAAGAAGAATAGACAATCTATAAAAAATTTACAAACCTGACGATAATATACAGTGTCTGCTGAATTGTATTCCATTGCATTAGAACATATTAAAAACACATCACTCTGCAAAAAGAACAGGGCGAGAAAAAAAATATGTCAGACAAATGATTTTGTTCCAGTACATCTACTCACATATATTCATACTCGGAAACAACTTTGCGACTAAACAGATCAACAGTTACTTTGAGATAAACAGCAACTTTGAAACAGCCTAAAGCCTTCAACCTACATTACGTGTATCTTCATTGCTCAGCACTAAACCTAGTAAAGCCTTAAAATCTCATTACCGAAAGCTCGCAAACAACATCAAGCAATGGTTCTGCATAAACCATTTCAATTCGTACGAAAGTTCTGAACTGAAGACGCAGAAGTAACAAAATATTCTGTACAGCTAGCAGACAAACTTCAGCCTAGGACCAAGCAGACAAGGAACCAACTCAAAAGCATCAAAACTATCAAGACTACGACCGCTCTAACAAAAGCAAGGAGCCAACAAAAATTCAACGGAGAATCATCAAGGAGGATTCCAATAAAGTCAAAAGCACAATCCTTACCTCAAATAGCTCTAAATTGCCATATGCACCAGCGTCTAATTTCTTCCGCACAGTGCTAAAATCCATTGGATTCGTGATAATCTCATGATAATCAGGAAGCTGATACACACATACCAGACGAAAACACAAATAAGACGAACAGAATCTTACAAACATAAACAAGCTTAACAACAACCAAAGAAGACAGTCACTCACTTCCTCAGGATCAACTGGGTCAGAGTAAACACCATACGTATCCTTCCTACAAAGCGTTTGTCAAAACAGCATCAGATCAATCACTTGAACCAAAAAACACACACAGAGAGAAAAATGAGAGTGTGTGTGCCAGAGAGCAAATGATATATAAATATGTACTTTTGAAGTCTATCGAGGATGAACACCAACAACTTTTTGTCTGGCAAAGGTGTAGTGGGACCAGAATCGAGGGAAGACCCTGTCCACATGTTAAAAATTGACAAAAACCAAAAAAAATTAATCTCGCTTTTATCCTCGTACGAATTCTGAGTTTGTTGCCTTTTCAAGAATTAAATAAAGGGAATTAATAAAGCTTTGTTTTTATACGTATACACACATACACGTACCTTGAAGAAGAATGTCTGTCGCTTTCGAACCCTTTTCTCCCTGCAACATTTTACCAACAGAATCATCATCATCATCAAACTCCAGGTATATTCATAAAATAGACAAGAGCTTTTCACTAACAAGTAGATATGTTGGTGTTCATGTTCAAGCAAGTACAGTGACTGAAAGTAGTAAAGTGGAAGAAACTGATAGATAATACAGAAAAGACAAATTGGAACATGATGGTTAATGGTTTTAGTGCAGAAGCATCTTTAATTCAGGTAAATTTAAATACCACAAAACCACAGAATAAATATATATATATATATATACTAATATATTCATCCATGACCATCACATAAATTCCTCAAAGAATTTTCAAAAAAGGGGAAAATAAAATTTACAGAAAAGCAAATGAATTTAATCTTATCTCACCCAATAAAAATTAAAAAAAAAAGGACTGAGTCAAACTCATAATCCACTCACTCTCATCAAGAACAAGAAGAACAAACGCGCGAAAGCCCTAAAACATTAATTTAAAAACCCTAATTTCTCAGAAACAATCCCCAAATTTGATTTCAAATTAGAAAAATTGAATAATTGGAGAATCGAATTGGTTACCTTGAAATCAGATCCGGAGGCGATGTCAAGATTCAGATCGGATTGAGAATGTGGAAGAGAGTGAGAGTTTAATCCATGTAAGAGACGAAGTTTCTTCTCGCGGCGCTCATCATCGTCGTCTTCCTCTTCTTCATCTTCATCGAGATGATTAGGGTTCCGGCGTTTGGATCGGGGATTGAGAGAATTAGGGTTTTTGGAGGCGGATCTATGATCATCATCGTTATCATCATGTTGATGTTGTGATTGTTGGTTTCGCTGTAATTGTTGTTGTTGTTTGATAGCTCGTTTTTGAAGGTCGAGAAGAGAAGGCCTTCCTTTCTTCTTCTTCTTCGTCATTGTAGGATCAGCTACCTCCCCCATCTCTCTCTCTTTTTCTCTCCACACCCCTTTGGTTTTGTGTTTTCTTACGTTTTTTTTTCCTTTTTCTTTAATTTTTTTGTAATTGATAGTTTTAACATGTGTGTGTGAAGAACTCGCACGCGCTGAAGAAGGTAACGTAAAGAGCTTCTTCTGTCTTTCAATTTTACAGATGGGCCGAGATAATTTTGTAACGTAGAGCTTCTGTCTTTCAATTTAACGGATTGGCTGGGTTAATATTATTGGGCCGTGAAAGGCCCATAGATTTAATTAAATTTGACGTCGTCGATGACTATCACTATTTCCATTTAAACCGGCGTAACCGATACAAAACACAAAACCGGTAATAAAATTTGAAACAGAACCCTAATTCCGAACACGTTACTTTTCCTCTGTTCTTCGTAGTCGTCGTGGAGTGGAGAGAAATCGTAAGCATGAGTGGAGAATCAGAATCAGAGATCATCGTTGAGTGGCCAGCGAAGAGAGTGAGAGATACATTCATCGATTTCTTCAACGACAAATCACACAAGACCTGGCCTTCAAGCTCTGTTGTTCCTCACCATGATCCTACCCTTCTCTTCGCCAATGCTGGTACCAATTCGCTTTTATTTTCCTCCTTCGCTTTTGGTTCATGTGATTCTTACAAGTTTTTGTGACGTTTAATTAAAAATTCAAACTTTTATGTAAATTTTTGTTTTTTGTTCAAGGAATGAACTGAAACTTTCCCACTTGAAGCTTTTATGTAATTATGTCTAACATTTTTTTGTAATTTCGTTTCCAAGTTTGTATTTTTTTTTGTTGATCGGATCACTTCTTTCGTTTTCGTGACTCTTATGTAAATTTTCTGTTTTTTGTTTTTGTTGTATCAAGGAATGAATCAGTTTAAGCCGATATTTTTGGGGACGGCTGATCCAAACTCCGAGCTGAGCAAGCTGAAGCGTGCATGTAACACGCAGAAGTGTATACGTGCTGGTGGGAAACATAATGATCTCCAAGATGTTGGTAAAGATACTTACCATCACACGTTTTTTGAGATGCTTGGGAACTGGTCTTTTGGTGATTATTTTAAAGAGGAAGCCATTGGATGGGCTTGGGAGCTTTTAACCAAGGTATATTACCATTACTGCAATCTCTTCTTTTGTATCGGTTTATATTGTAGCAAGTTGATGATTTGGCTTCTCTGTTTTTCCATGACTCTCAGGTGTATGGGTTACCGAGTGACCGAATTTACGCTACCTACTTTGAGGGTGATGAGAAATTTGGCATTCAACCTGATAATGAGGCTAGAGATATATGGTTGAAGTTTCTCCCATCTGGACGCGTGCTTCCCTTTGGTTGCAAAGTAGGTGCCTGCATTGCTCTTTTTAATACCTTTTATTGGCGTACCATTCTTATTTGATTGCATAGCTTTGTCCACAAAAGTATAGAACTTGGAGCTTAAATAGTTGCCAGGCTTTTGAAATCAATGTCTATGGCAGACTACAGTTCTTGTTTAATTTTTTTTTTAAACCTTTGTAATTGTAGATTTTTTATATGATCGTTTTGTCTGCTTGAATGGATTTTGGAATATGAATAGGCTTTCACGTTTTGCATGCTTTTAACATTGATGTTTATTAGATAAAAACGAGTTTACCAGATGTTTATTTTAATGGTTTATGCAGAACCATTGCTTGATGTTGTTTGCGTGATTTCGATAATGAGATTTTAAGGCTTTACTAGGTTTTACTGCTAAGCAATTAAGATACACTTAATGTAGGTTGCAGACTTTAGGCTGTTTTGAAGTTGGTGTTTATCTCAAAGTAACTGTTCATCTGTTTAGTTTCAAAGTTGTTTATTAGATAAAAACGAGTCTACCAGATGTAAATCTAAGGGATTTTCAAATACTAATCTTCTTTGTTAGTTCAGTTTAGTAACAACACTTGGTGATTTTTGCAGGACAACTTTTGGGAAATGGGAGACACTGGTCCATGTGGACCTTGTACGGAAATACATTATGATCGTGTTGGTAATCGCGACGCTGCTTCTTTAGTGAACAAGGACGATCCAACTTGTTTAGAAATATGGAATCTTGTCTTTATTCAGGTAAATACTCTCTCTGCCTATTCGTAATTTTATCGCTCGGAAGGTTGTTCTTTTTATAGATAATGTTACCGCAGCTCTAGAGCACATCATTAGCTAGATTTTTCTTGCTTCTTGAGCTTAAATACCACATTACAATATTTTACCATCTACTCCCTCCGTTTCTTAAAGAGTGTCGTTTTGACTCTTTGCACACAAATTAATAAAACATATTAAAAATTCTGTTATAACCTTAAATAATAAGTTGTTTTGAGGTTAAAGTAGAAATTTAGCATTAAAAGTTGTATTGGAAAATGAAAACGATACTCTTTTTGAAACAAAAAAATAAGTCTAAAACGACACTCTTTAAGAAACTCTTTAATTATAGTATGTGTGTATGTGTTTGTGTTTCTGTTGAGAATGTACATCATAGGTTTGTTATTCCGTGGGTATTTGTTTCTCTGTTTTCTGCCTACATTGCTTTCATTACCCTCAACTCTTTTTTTTTTTGTTTTTTGTTCTTAATGCATCCATGAAGTTTGTCATTTTAAATTATTGACGGTGTCTAGCGTTTACTAGTCATAAGTCTATAACCAGTTGAACCATAGTTTAAATTAAGCGCAGGCTCTAGATCACATCATTAGCTAGATTTTTCAGCTTAAGTTCTTCTCTATTTTTTCGTCTAACGAGCCTGTTACATGTGTTGTCAAAATAGTTCAACAGAGAAGTCAAAGATGGCCCTCTAAAGCCTCTGCCTTTTAAGCATGTTGATACCGGGATGGGATTCGAGAGATTGACTTCTGTTCTCCAGAACAAAATGAGCAACTATGATACAGATGTCTTCTTGCCTATATTTGAAGAAATCCAAAAGGTACTCTTAAAAACCGTCTTGTGACTGTTTCATGACCTTTATTTATAATTTGAATTATTGCTGTATAAAGTCTCCTAGGGATCATTCTGGTCTTCTCCCATATTTCTATGAATCTTAGTAATGTTATTTACGTTTATTAGGCCACTGGAGCTAGGCCATACTCTGGAAAAGTAGGTCTGGATGATGATGACAGAGTTGACACGGCATATAGAGTGGTAGCTGATCATATTAGAACTTCATCAATTGCTATTGCTGATGGATGTCGTCCTGGTATTGCCTTATTCATTGTTCTCTCATTTCTTATGTTACTTTTGGTACTTGTTTTTCATTTTCTTGCAAACGATTAGTCTTTCTGCTTAGTGTCTCATTTGTTTGAGTTAATTAGTATATTCTCTCTTCCAATTTACGAATATTACCTATGCTAACATCTTATATTTTAGGTAATGACGGTCGCCAACATGTTCTGAGAAGCATTATTCGCCGAGCTGTTCGCCATGGGAAAGAGTTTTTAAAAGCTAAGGAAGGGTTTTTCAACGGGTAAGAAAGTACATTAGATTGTTGTAACGCAACATGTTTTTTACGAAATCCTAGCTTGTCTCTAAGTGATTATCTCTGGTACTTATGAGGTTTTGTTGACCTGTAGACTTGTAAGTTCTGTTATTTGGTTGATGGGTGATGTCTTTCCGGAGTTGAAGGAACAAGAAAAGGAGATCACAGAGATAATAGAAAAAGAGGAGGCAAGCTTTAGCAATACTCTAGTAAAGGTATGAACTGAATTTCAACCTTTCTACTAGCTCTCTTTGACTACAAGAATAGTTTGATTGATTAAATTGAAATATGCATTGAAGGGAATTGCAAAGTTTCGAAAAGCCGCTAAGGAAGTTCAGGGGAATACACTGAGTGGAGAGGTATGCATCTTAAAAGAATTTCTATTGTTTTATTTCAAACTGCTCATTGCCATCTCAACATACTAAGTGTAATTTGTTCTTGCAGATTGCTTTTGACTTGAAGGCTACACATGGTTTCCCATTGGATTTAACTCAGGTAATTAGCTCTTTTTTTTTCCCTAACAATTATATGTGTTTGCTCTTAAATTTTGTTCTCTTGTTTTCAGTTGATGGCTGAAGAAATAGGACTTGTGGTTGACGTTAAAGGTTACGAAAAAGCGGAGCAAGAGGCGAAGGATATATCGAAGAGTAATCCTAAAAATGTAAGCCATTGTTTCTTTATCCTTTTTTTTTCCTTTTCTAAGGACTGTTTGATGCTACACTTGACATTAAGCTAAAACTATAGTATCTATATATTTACTGATCGGCTCATATAATTTTTTTTTTTGCAGCAAGGTGGTGTTGCCAATGTTATGGATATTGATACTACATCAACACTGCTCAAAACTGGCGTTTCAGCAACAGATGATTCATTCAAATACATTTGGTTCCAGGTTTGTTTTATTCATCCAGACAGGTCATATGATACATATATAGTGTTATATATTCCTTTCTAATGTGCAATTACTCTGCTGGAATTTTGTGCAGGATCATGAGACTGAAGTAAAAGCTATCTATAGTGACTCTGCTTTAGTGGAAAGTTTTTCCCCTGACGAAGAAGTCGGTCTGGTATTATCATCTACGAGTTTCTATGCTGAGCAAGGTGGTCAGATTTTTGACACAGGGGTTATAGAAGGCTCATTTGGTACATTCAAAGTATCCAATGTGCAGATAGTTAAGGGCTTTGTTCTTCATAGTGGTTCCCTCTCTGGCACAACCGGAAAGGGTTCAGTCGGGGATAAAGTGATCTGCAAGGTTAACATTTTGGCCTATATATGGTATTATGTAGCATTTTGCTTTTACTTGTACTAATTTTTTTTTCTTTTTACGTTGTCTAATCTGTGCAGGTTGACTACGAGAGGCGTAAGCTCATCGCTAACAATCACAGTAGTACACATATGTTGAATTTTGCCCTGAAGAAAGTGCTTGGGGACGGTATTAAACAGAAGGGATCACTAGTTCTTCCTGAGAAATTGCGGTTTGATATTTCCTATGGAAAGGAGATTGATCCTAAAGATTTGAGAAAGATCGATTCTATAGTGAATAAATGGATCGATGATGAAGTGGATGTATTTTCCAAGAAGGCACCGCTCTCTGAAGCAAAACGCATTAAGGGTCTAAGAGAAGTATTAGGGGAAGTAAGTTGTTACACCAACTCTATTGCGGTCATTTCTTAGTTTGGTTCCTACGAAATGTTAAATCTTTGTCTGTTTTTTTAGGCCGTCTATGATCCTGTCAGAGTGGTGGCAATTGGGAGACAAGTGGATGACCTCTTGGTTGATCCCGAAAACGATGAATGGTCATCACTTTCCTCTGAGTTTTGTGGAGGTAAGTTTTCAATTATTTCGAGTACATGGGAACCGAGAGATATATATCTGTTTTCCTTTCTTGAAAGTTGAAAAAACATTTTTCCAGGAACCCACATAAGGAACACCCGCGAAGCCAAGGCGTTTGCTATCATGTCACAGGAGGGAGTGGGCGCTGGTATTCGTAGGATAACTGCTTTCACTGGTGAACCGGCTTTAAACGCGAGAAATCTGGCATCATTGCTCGAAAAAGAAGTTGAGGATGCATCCAAAACAGAGGAGGATGCATTGGAAGGTGAAGTAGCGACTTTGAAAAGACGGGTTGATGAGGAATTTATCCCAGCAGGAAACAAGGCAGATCTCAAAGCCAAAATCGCTCTACTTGAGACCAAAATACGAAAAGCTCAAAAGGAAAAAGCAAAGCAAAACCTTCAGAAAGCAATCAAAGTAGGAACCGAGGCAATTGATTCCGCAGCAACAAAGGAGAAGACCTTTTGCATTGTCAAGCTCGACGTTGGTCTTGATTTTGACGCTGTGAAAGGAGCCGTTTCACGAATGATGCAAAAGAAGGTATGTATCTATGTATGTTTTCTCCACAGAAAATTGAAGAACGTTGTTTGTTGAAACAAGGTTATGTGTGTGTTGCAGGAAATGCCAATAATGATGTTGAGCACAGATGAAACCACAAACAAGGCGGTTTTTTGCGCAGGAGTTCCCGATCGGTACAAGCAATTAGATGTTACAGAGTGGTGCACAATCCTCTCTGGACCTCTCAATGGGAACTGCGGGAGAGGGAAGGGTGGACTCGTAACAGGTCAGGGGAAGGATGCTTCTCAAGTGAAGGAAGCTTTGCATTTAGCTGAATCATTTGCAACGTTGAAGCTTACTTAAATTTTTTAACTTGTGAAGATTACTAAACTGCTTTTTTGTCCCAACGAGACTTTTGGGAAAAATATAGATTTCCTCAATTATAAATGTACAAGATCTGGAGATGATATGCCGTTTGCTCGATAAAAATCCAAATATCAAATTTCTTGCATTCAGTAGGTGGAAACTCTTCATTAATAAGCTTGTTTTCATGTTTGCAAAGCTGTTACTATGGCCTCTCCATAGAGTACACGATAGGAAATCTGTTTTTTCGGTTTTTGAGAAAAAAAATATGATTTGGAAAACTGAACATTAAAAGCAAAATGAGAGAGCTCAGGTGTGTGACAGAATCATCCGGGAAACCTCGGATGTTAATACTAATTCCATCATAGCATGCACCAGCCAACCCGGGTCTGTACCGTGGCAGGGTACTATTCTACCAATAAACCACTGGTGCTTTGATGCTTATTGTTAACTGTTAAGAATTATATACATAAACATTTGAGCATTGTTTTGGACCGCATTTTCAAGTACTCTGGTTGCAGTCCTTCCTGCTTTGTCATTGCGAGTATCTACATTGATCAGTTTCTTCACAGGACGCGAGCTCATCTCAAGCCGCTTAATGTACACCGCCTTATCACTAGTGTCATGTTAGCCGCTATAGTCTTTGATGATAGGTATGTGACTACTCATTGACTCTTAGGTTCTCTTGATAGCATGAGATCAGATGATGTTGTGACTGCAGAGACGAGCAAACATAATAGCATTCGTCGATTTGACTAGACAATATATGGAGTTTTCGATATTGTTTTTTAGAGTTGCTTAACCTGTTAGGACCGTGTCTATCGTCTGATCTCTCTCTCTTGTATTTTGTCTTAGTCTCTGCTCAATTCTTTTGCTAATGCAAACATATAGGTTAGCGATGAAGCGAGATTTTGATTGGTACTAAAACGGTGTCAGGTATGGAGACAGAGCATGTCATGGGTATCACAAGTACAATCTTGTTTCTATATATCAAGCAAAACTACTAATTAAAGATTGATTCCATAAACCTTTGAAAGATTTCACTTGCAGGAAGATGTGAAGCTGATGGTGGAAACTGGCATAAAGGCTTTTAGACTCTCCCTGTCTAGGCCTAGAATATACCGAGTACGTAAGTCTTGTTACTTCACTTCGCTTCTGGTTTTTCTACTTGTTCATTCTACATTTGATGAAGAACTTATTCTGTTCTGAAGGCAAGTTGAGAGTCATTAGGCTTCAGCGTTTAGCTTCTATCCTTATTTTTTGTAAAACTCTTGTGTTGACAGTGGATTACATAAGCTTTTGCAGAGTAAAGCGGAAGAGGTTAAACCGTATTTAAAAATGGACAATCTATGTATCTTGTTGGTTAGTTTCTTTTGTCTTATTCCTTTGTTAGCTTCTCGTGCATTCTGGTTATTGATAGTTCTCGTCTCGTTGCAAACTTGGAATAAAGTTGCTTATTGAGTTTTAAACATTTTCATCACATCTCATTAGAACTTAGAAATATACAAGAGATTAGTATTGTATTGTTTCTGATTCAATTATTCTTCCTCTTTCTGATTCAATTATTTTTCCTCTCTAGTCATGTTAGTCGTTTAAAAATGATTGTGAAGTGTTTGAACATACGAATGGTTATGATTATTATTATTATTAGGTACTTGTTATGGTACAAGTATCAGGAAGCAGATCAAGAAGATGGAGGGTTAGCCAGCACAGCAAGTACTTCTGTGGTTTTGCGGAAAGGTAATAACACCACCCATCATTTGTCTGTCTTTTTGAATCACAATTAACTCAATTCAGAGTTGTAAGTGAGAATACATAGATACTTCAAGTTGCACAGCTTGATGGATGCTACACGTACAAAAGCGGAAAGGCACGGATTAGGAAACAAACATGACATGTTGAGTTGCGTGAGTAGCAAGCTAAGGAGATTCGAGAATCTAGAAGAAAGGAAACTACGATGAGAGAAGTAACGAAACTTGGTTAGATATATATTTAGCGCGACCATTGACGAAAGGGTTGCCGGCATGAGATTTGGGAAGACCTAGGTCAAGAGTTCAGCAAAGGTTTCTTGTGAACTATTAGTCACAGCTTGATCAAAAGATAAATCAAGCTAGTGAACGTCTAGGAATAATTTGGGATAGATTAGAGATTGGTCAGGAGAGATTAGAAGAAGAGTCTTGTAATCTCATAACTCTGATTAAACAGATCGAAAGATTGTTTAAGAGATTTCTAATAAAGTATTCTGGTTTAAGGTGTTGATTGTGTTCTTGGCTGTTGTTGTACGTTCTCTATTTCTTCAATTGGTATCAGAGCAAGGTTAGCCACTGAAGAAGTTTCATTACTTACAGGCTGAGATTCTGGAAATATGGAGAATAAACAACAGATGGTTGTGATAAGCAAAGGACACACGCTTAATCCGGTAAAGTATGGCCATTGGAAGTCTATGATGGTTCAAACCATAAGGTCTATAGATGAAGATGCATGGACGGCTGTTCAAGAAGGGTGGGAGGAACCGTTTGTTCTAAACGCCAAGGGAGAGAAGCTTCCCAAACCTAGGGCTGATTGGACGGAGGCTGAGAAGACTGCATCTAAATTCAACTCCAAGGCATTAGGGGCCATCTTTACTGGAATTGAGTTGGAACAGTATGAGCACATCCAAGGATGTAAGTCGGCAAAAGAAGCTTGGGAGATTCTTCAGATGGAATTTGAAGGTGATACGGATGTCAAACGTACTAAGATTGATCAACTAGCAACACGCTTTGAAGACCTAAGATGGTGTGATGAAGATACCATAGGAAGCTTTGCGGGAAGACTCAATGCAATCTCTAATGAGGCTAGACTTTTGGGAAAAAACTACAAGGAGAAGAAATTGGTCAAGAAAATGTTGAGATGTATGCCAACTGACTATGACGGATACAAAGCAGCTCTCAAGGTCGCAAAGAATACAGACGAAATGAAGTTTCCTCAGCTGGTCGGAATACTTCAATCAGCTGAACTAGAAGCCATCGATAAGAAGAATAAGGGATCCAAAAGCAAGAGTGGAATAGCCTTAGTTGCTGATCAGACCAATGAAAGAATGCAAAAGGTTGAAGACACAGTCGTGTTGATGGCCAAAAATTTTGGGAAGGCTCTTAGACGAATGGAGAAAAGCCAAGGTCATCTCATGCAAAGATCAGATGGAGATCGCTACTCTAGGAATGATGGCGACAGAAAATTCAACCGAAACTCTAAAGGAGAAGGTGACATGTCTCAGAGAAATGACAGAGACAGATTCAGTAACAAGAGAGATCTGCAGTGTCATGAGTGTGAAGGTTATGGACACTTTAAGTCTGAGTGTCCGCTAGTCAAGAGGAGAGAGCTCAAGTGCCCTGAGTGTAAAGGTATCGGACATATAAGAAGCGAGTGTCCGAGCTTGAACAAAAGAAAGGAGAAATCCTTTCTGAGTTTCAGTGAGTCAGAATAAGATGATGATGAAGATGATGCTGATACAAACAATAATCTGTTCAATTTCGTTGCCTTAGTTGAAGATGAAGACAAACCGCTTGTGGTAGATGCGGATACTGATTCAGATTCTGATTCTGAGTTCAATCCTAAAGAGGAGTATAAAAAACTATATGACTCTTGGGCAAAATTGAGTCATGATCACTTACTACTCTCCAAAGAAAAAGCCATTCTCGAAGGACAAGTGAATGTGCTTGAGATGGATCTGAGCATTCAAGCTGAAAAGGAGAAAGATAATGACTTAGCAAGTGACCTTGAGAAGGTTAGACAAGAACTTCTGAATGAAAAGTTGAAACGAGAAGACGTTGAAAAGAAGATCATCTTGTTGAGTGAACCACTACATCAAGAACTCAGGAAGTCAAGGAACTTGCAACATGAACTCAGTGAAAATCATAAGAAGGTACGAATGATGACAAAAGGGACTGAGGCTCTTGATCATATTCTTACCGTTGGACAGCCAAGTTCAGTCAACTGGGGACTTGGATTTAAAGAACAGAGAACTGTGGCGGAAGTACCACCTTAAAAGAACGTTGTGTTTGATCGTTTTGTTCCTGCAACACGTATCGAAGACCAAACTGCTCAGAAACACTATGCTCAACGGAATCAACCAAAAAATCTCGCTCAACGGAATCCGACAAAGAAAAGATCAAGATGGAACTGCTCTCACTGCTGTCGTGATGGACACACTGCAAAATACTGCTTTCAACGCAAGAGCAAGATACGTCAAATTTGGAAATCAGGTCAATGCTTTCTTGAACCTCGTAACTGTTTTAGTTTCTGGGTGTCTAAGCAAGCTCTGTACAACAAACTAGATGTGTATGAACCGATGGTAGAACATCAAGGTGTGTGCTACAGAGCACAAGTGAGACTTGATAAGGAATCTCTTGTTCTCGATGAAGCGGATTATAAGTCAGGATCGGAAATTCATGTAACTCAAACGGATGAAGCAGAGACAGTTGCACGTGTTGCATACATGTCCGGAGAGAGTTCAGAACCAGATGCTTGGTATTTCGATAGTGGCTGTTCCAGACACATGACAGGGGAGTCACATCTCCTTACTACCTATTCTCACATCTCAGGAGGAAAAGTTACTTTCGGGGATGGTGGTACCGGTAAAATCAGGGCTGTTGGCACCATCGGAGACAAAGATCAGCCTCAACTTGTCAATGTGTATTATGTAGAAGGTCTGAGAGCAAATTTGATCAGTATCAGTCAACTTTGTGATGAAGGGCTCAAAGTCATCTTTACCAGCGCTGATTGCCAGGCAGTAGATGCAAACGAGAATGTAGTTCTCTACGGTGTGAGGTCAGGGAACAATTGCTATCTTTGGAAGCCATCCAAGAAATGTTTGTCTGCCACGGAATCACATCTTGACCTCTGGCACAAACGTTTGGGTCATGTGAACGTTCAGACACTTAACAAACTTGTTAATGCGGAAGTAATCAGAGGTGTTCCTCAATTGAATTCAGTTTTAGATGCTGTATGTGAAGCGTGCAACAAAGGCAAACATGTGAAGGTTCAACATAAGAAGGTTGCTAACATTGGATCCTCTAAGATCCTTGAGCTGGTTCACATGGATTTGATGGGTCCCGTGCAAACTGAAAGCATTTCAGGGAAACGATATGTATTTGTTTTGGTAGATGACTTCTCCAGGTTTACATGGGTGCGTTTTCTCAGAGAAAAATCAGAAACCACTGAAAGTTTTCGATTACTAGCTCTTGAGCTTCAAACACAGAAAGGAGGGATATCTCAGATCAGAAGTGATCATGGAGGGGAATTTCAAAATGAAGAGTTCAAACGTTTTTGTCAGGATCAATGTATTAGACATCAGTTCTCTACTCCACGGACACCTCATCAAAATGGTGTAGTGGAGAGAAAGAATTGAACTTTGCAGGAGATGGCAAGAGCCATGATGCACGGGAACAGAGTTGCACAACGTTTTTGGGCAGAAGCAGTTAACACGGCATGCTATATAATTAATCGAGTCTATGTCAAACCACATACGCAGCTTACTCCTTATGAAATTTGGAATGGGAAAACACCAAATGTTAGTTACTTTCATGTCTTCGGTTGTATTTGTTATATCTTAAATGATAAGGAGCATCTTGGTAAGTTTGAATCTCGAAGTGATACATGGATGTTTCTTGGGTATCTCACCAACAGTCGAGGATTTCGTGTCTACAATCATAGGATTAAAACCGTCATGGAGTCAGTTAATGTTGTGTTTGATGACAGACATAGTGTTCACTATGAGGAACTTAAGACACAAGACACCTCTGTTTCAGAGTCACGATCGGACTCACTTTTGCTCCCTTCGTCTGTTGAAAATCACCCTGAACCTACAGGCTCTACAGTGGACATGACAGAATCATCACAACCACATGTGCATCGAAATCACTCTGTAGATGATGTTATTGGAGATGTTCAATCTGGACGAGTCGCCAGAGGAGTTCGACGAAACTATGCTGATATGATTCATCTTGCTTGTTTTGTTTCACTGACTGAACCTAAAAATTGGGAAGCTGCACTTCTAGATGAATTTTGGGTTTCGTCTATGCATGAAGAGATTGAACAATTTGTTCGCCTGGATGTGTGGGATTTAGTTCCTCGACCATCCCACATTAATGTTGTTGGTACTCGTTGGATCTTTAAGAATAAACTAGATGAAGCTGGTAATGTGACTCGCAATAAGGTTCGGTTGGTCGCTCAAGGGTACTCACAAGTTGAGGGGGTGGATTTTGACGAAACCTTCGCACTGGTTGCTCGTTTGGAGTCTATACGTCGACTCCTTGGTATAACATGTGATCTAAACATCAAATTGTATCAGATGGACGTCAAGAGTGCTTTCTTGAATGGATTACTTCAAGAAGAAGTATATGTCTCGCAACCTAAAGGCTTTGAAGATCCAAAATTTCCTGATCATGTTTATCGCTTAAAGAAGGCTCTCTACGGTTTAAAACAAGCTCCACGAGCCTGGTATGAAAGACTAGCTCAGTTTCTCATTAACCATGAATTCAAACGAGGAAATGTCGATAAGACGCTGTTTATATATGAACAAAGTTCAGACATCTTGGTGATCCAGGTGTATGTGGATGATATTGTCTTCGGAGCAACTAGTGACAACCTTGTTAAGAAATTTGTTGAGACAATGACTAAGGAATTTGAAATGAGCATGGTTGGTGAGTTGAATTTCTTTCTCGGATTACAAGTCAAGCAGATGAAGGAAGGGATCTTTGTGTCACAAAGTGCTTACGCCAAGAAACTGATCTCCAAGTTTGACATGCATACGAGCAAGGAAATAGACACTCCGATGAGTACCACTGTAAAACTCAATCGCGACTTGGATGGAAAGAAAGTGGATGAAAGGCTGTACAGAGCTATGATAGGTAGCTTACTTTACCTTACAGCCAGCAGACCCGATCTATGTTTGAGTGTGGGGTTATGTGCTCGCTATCAAGCTAGTCCTCGCGTCTCACACCTCACTGCTGTCAAACGGATACTGCGGTATGTTAAAGGTACGGTTGATCTTGGTGTGTTCTACACCAAGGAAACAAACTCTCATCTTGCAGGATATTGTGACTCGGACTTTGCTGGAAGTCTAGATGATCGGAGAAGCACATCTGGCGGTTGTTTTTACCTAGGTAACAATTTAATATCTTGGCATAATAGGAAACAGAATTGTCTGACAATCTCAACTGCTGAAGCTGAATATATTGCATTAGGAAGTTGCTGTACTCAATTACTTTGGATGAAGCACATGCTAGATGATTATAATAAGTCGCTAACGCAACCCATGCTAGTCTATTGTGACAACATGAGCGCTATAGCTGTATCTAAGAATCCCGTTGATCATTCTCACACTAAACATATAGACATAAGGCATCACTTTGTTCGAGAATTAGTTGAGGAAAAGATAATAGAAATTAATCATGTTAGCTCAGAGAAAGTTAGCAGACATATTCACTAAGCCACTAGATGCTAATACATTTCTAAGACTTCGCAAGTCTTTAGGAATATGCTCCTTCTCAAATTGATTTTTGCTTGAGCGTCTGTGGTGGCAGGACTGTGACACACTGATGGGCAACATTATTTCAGTAACACATACTGGCATGTACTTCATCTTTATACATATAAGTTCAAAAAACGATTGCTTACACTCCTTGTCAATCTTGTCGTAAAAAGCACATAACAAAAAA